>JABFDZ020000049.1:11048544-11066484 GCA_019775955.2 Pollimyrus isidori
ATTCCATAATGTTTCATTCTCCCTGTACCGGCATATTTAACATCCAGATGGTTCTGTCTAGCAGAGCTGGGGTCGTGAAGGACTGCAGGCCTCTCCTGCCACCCCCCAAGTGCGCCGCGTGCCACTCAGCGGGCCCCGAGGCTGTGCGTGTGACTGGCAGAGTGATGTCACCATTGAGCCCTTGAGTGAGGCCCTAACCCCCAGTAGCTACGGGGACTGTCTGACCCCGGTTGCTGTCGTACGTCGCTGTGGACGAAAACATCTGCTAGGTTCATAAATGTCTCCCTTCACCGTCAGCCAGGTCCCAGTGGGGGGGGACGATCCCGCCTCGGGTGTCTCGGCACGAGTCAACCTGGAGGGGAAACAGTGCGGGGTTTTAGCCACCCATCAGCCTGGGGGGGGGCTTAGTTCAGTCACACTTAATTCAGCACAGATGACCCACCACCCGCGCCATTCTCTCGTGTTTTCTCATTAATTCCAATTTCAGGTAATAACAGACCCCCCCCATTTTGACTGGCTCACACCTCGCAAATGAGAGCCACATCTGGGGTCTCTGCCAAGGCGACAGGCTCGTTCGGCGTATTCTGGAAGCTGCCTTGCCTTCATTTGCCCCCCCTCCCCCCACCCCGGGCCTCCAAACACTACCGTTTTGGTGCAGCCCCCTTGATTCCCGTTACCTGCTTTTTCTGCTCCAGCAGCGCCCCCCAACTCACCCAAAACAGCTTTGGGGCTTTGATTTGCCCTCCCCCGCACCTCAGTGACTGCTACAGTCACAGGTAGAACAGCAGAGCCGGGGTGTTGACATGGTGACAGCTGTCCCTGATCTGCTCGACTGTGGGTTTTCTCGCGTTGTCCTTGGCAGAGTGTATCTCCCTCGGTTTCTAGCAAAGGGAACTGGGGCAGAAAACAATCCCCAGCTCAGAAAAATATTTACTCAGCGGCAATTTAGAGAGGAATTTCTGATGTTAGTGCACTGCGAGTCACAGTGGGTTTTTTAAGTCGCTCGGATTGAGTGGTGGCGCTGGAGCCAATCCGAAGGCAGGGTCCTTTAAACCTCGGAAATGAAAGGGCCTCTTTAATAAAGGCCGGGGTGACGGGATAGCAGACATTACTTTCACACATGGGGGCACATAAGCAAATGGCCTCCCCCACTGCAGGCAGCTACTGGCTCAGGTGAAACGTTCTCTGACGTCTGTGTGGACGCGCAGTTGGCACTGGGGCACTTGGGTATGCTTGAGTAGCCGTGCGTGGGATGGCTGCGCGATGCCGTGTGTTTTTGCATGTGTGCTGTCCCCGTATTCCAGTCATATTTGACGTTTCCCTTTTTTGCTGTTTTGCTTGTCCGTCTCGGCCCCATTTTTATCATCCCTACGACCTGATGCGAGGTGACGCAGCAGGATCAGTGGTGGCATCGACCACAAGCTGGCCGAGTATGCCTGAGTATACCTGCAATTATTGTTCCAAGACTGGGACTGAAACTGGGACTGTGACGATGTTTGCAGAGGGGTATGGGTGAGTATTCCTAAGTATACCCACAAATTCTTTTGCTCTTACTCTAAGATGTGGGCCAGGACTGTAACAGTTTTGTGATTGTGGGTTCATCAGAGGGACTTGGCTGAGTAACCCTGAGTATACCTAAAGGCATGCCGTCCCTGTCGGGCTGTTTCACATACCCGTCTCTTCCATGCCCCAAGAGACCCTACCCCTCGGTCCCAGAAGGACATGCTATGCTCATGTGGCAGCCCCTAGAGTAGGATATCTGGAAATGGGGCCACACTCACGTACTGGCAAGTCCCCTGTAGGTGAGCGTGGGTAGTGCGCATGACGGCCACTCAGCCTCACCTGAGTAACACGCGGCCCGAGGCCTCCAGCCGCCTGTAAAGCACTCGGAGAGTCTCTCTGTAAGGACGCTGTCGTCCCCTCACCCCGGTGCACCTGCAGCACCCCTAATAAATCCCAGTTCCCGCACCCTGCTCCTGCGTGACTTCGGCATTCAGCTTTTGGAAGCTACAGTGTAGGAAAACAGGAATGCTGCGCATTTTCCCAAAAATCCCAGGAGACTAAAAGGATTGTACTCTTAGGTGCTGGACTGGCGGCTGGGGGCGGCGGGACAGGAAGTCTGTTAAACATTCTCATGCTGGCTAAATGAATCGCTCAGATATTCTTTAAGTATCTTTATTTACTGTTTTTTGCAAAGAAAAGAAGTGATTTCCAATGCAGATCAGAAATAGCCGAAAATTGCTGACCCCTTGGCGAGAGAGGCTGGGTGATTTGAATAGCAGTGTAGTCAGAAACGGCAGTTTATAAACTGTTCAAGTGGAAAAAGTGGGTGAAAATGTGTAAAAATGGCCAGAGAGAGTTAGAGTGGGGGGCCTGAAGCAGAGATGGATCTGAGAGAAACCTCACTCCACAGGATAATGCCCATGCATGAATCAATTATCTAGACAGGCCATCAGTCTGGGTCCATTTCATGTTTTGTTGGTTCGTGGCCAGATGGTCTCCAGTAGGAGGCGAAGTTGAGTACTAAATCAATAGACCTAGGTATTTTATAAGTCAGTAGCTTGTGCAGGGACACGCAACCACGCTAGTCAGCTTAGCTATAGCAATGCAGCGCTAGCAAGGAGGGGGGATAAAATGGGCAGTGTTAGGGTGACACCCCTGATGATTGTGTGAGGTCAGGATCCCCAGCTCCCCCCACTGCGAGTTGTAGGAGGGCCTGAGATGTCGGCTATCACTGTAAACGTCACTTAGACCTGAAAATACAAATATTATGGCTGTTTTTGAATCCCAGATGTGAGCAGCTAGATTATCCCAGAAAATAACAATAATGAAGAATATAATTCCTGACAATTTCTGGAACATGATTACCAGTAATGGGGCGAGAGTGTAGTGGGACATGGAGGTTCTGAGGAAAGAGCCAGCCAAGGGTTTAAAGGTGGGAGGGAGGATTTCACAATCAGATCTGAATTTGGTGGCCAGCCAGTGCAGGCAGTCCAGCACATGGCTGACGTGTTTCAGTTCTTCAGCCAGTCGTGGGTGCAGAGCGATACATTAACCTCATCTCCAGGACCCAAACATGTGGGTAGTGGTATCTTCACCTTGGCCATGTTCACGAATCGATAGTGAGACGCTTTACAGTACTTGTGTGTCTAATCTGAGCAGGAGCTGAGGGTTCCTCCTCTGTCGAGATACTGAGATTTTTCTTTGGTCAGAATCATTGCGTTGATGGGAATCGTTGCGTTCACGTGACCTTGACACTAACGCCTGAATAACTTTTGGGCGACTGTGATTTTGGTTCTGTCAAAGACACATGTTGCGCCATCCAGATTTCGAGGTGACAGAGTAACAAAAACACTGCACTCGGCAGATAGATGCAGTCCTATGTCATCAGCATAGCAGAGATGATTAATACTCGCCTGCCAGCGATATCCCCAGAGGTCGCTGCGTGCAGGAAGAAGGGGGAGTTACACTGTCTGACATGGACTTTCCGATTATCTGCAGATGGGTCTCTGTTACCGTCACAGGTGTGGAGTCCTGCACACAAGTGGGTGGGTGATTTGAACTGATAAATATGCCAGTTCACTTACGTTAACAGGAAAAAATAAACCAAGACACTGAGTATTTGTAGCAAAAAACATCAGCGGTTGATGCATCGCAGATGAGTCACTAGCTGCACACACCTGGCCACATGCCTGTGATCTTATCGCTGATACATATTTCTGTCAGAGAAATTCATAAAGCTGTCACTTCTACACAGCGCAGATTTTTTTGATTTGTTGTGGTGTTCTGAAAATTTATCGGAGAAATTTTACTTGCATTATATTACAGCTGTGCTTTTCAACCCAGTCCTCAGGGACGCCCAGACTCTCCAAGCATTTTTGGTCCCTACCAGCTACCGGCTCACTGTACCAGAACTTCAGCTGTGCCGGGAGATAGGACAGAGCAAAATTATGGACTGTGTTGAGAAACATGGAATTAGCGTATTTGCAGAGCCAGATGGCACTGTCCCGACCACCTTTCCAGTAAGATGAAGTGGTGGAAGTCTCCACCCTACTCTTTGTTTATTGTCCATGTGTGCTGACTCTACTCAGAGTAACCTCTTATTTTTCCATTTATCCGGAATATAGTGGCAGAGAAGCCGGTTGCCCTGCTGCTGCTGTCGTGCTGGAATCCTTGTTATTCAAAGGAATGGCTTTGCTGTTAGTCAAGAGGCAGCCAGGGGCCAGGGCTGCGTCACATTTCACAGGTAGAAGCAGCTGAAGTTGTGAAATAATAAAGTGTTGAGGCATATCAGGGCAAGGCGACAAAACGGAAACGCCGAGTGTTTCACCCGTAAGCTGAGCCAACATCTGAAGTTCTGTGATGGTAGGGTCTGTAACTTTTTTAGCAAAGCATTGTTGTCATGCTTCTGGGACCTGGGTTCGAGTCTCCGCCATGGCTCCCAGTGTGTGTGGAGTTTGCTTGTTCTCCCCATGTGATTGTGGGGTTTCCTCAGGTCTCCCCCCACTCCAGTCCAAAGTTAATTGGAGTGACCAAATTGCCCATAGGTGTGCCTGTGTGAGTGAATGGTGTGAGTTTTGCCCTCTGATGGGTTGGTGCCCCATCCTGGGTTTTCCCTGCCTTGAGCCTGTAGCTTCTGGGATTGGCTCCAGACCCCCCGCGACCCTGTATAGGACAAGCGGGTTCAGGAAACAGATGGATGGAAGGTGACCCAAGATTGTTTCTGGTGTTTTCTGTGTTCAATCAGTGGATACTTCTGCAAGTATTTGTGGTTTTTGCGAGGAAATTGTAACTAATTGAGAGACATTGATTGGTGATAGATATAGTGATATAGGAAGGACGAGGGGGTAAGACCATACTGCAGGGGAATCAAACTGCATGAAGAGGACAAAGAAATAGTCTTTGGAGCCCAAAGGAGGCCAGAAAACTGCAACGCAGAAGCTGGGGGAGAGGGCTCTGGGGGGAGGGGAGGGGTCGACGCTTGCAAAATTCACTTCCTCGCTACTACAAACCAGCCCCTGCTGGCTGCCCAGTACGCCCAGTTACCAGGGATATTAAAGAAAAACACCTGACAGCAGCGATTGGTTTTCACATTTTTATTGCTTTTTTTTTTTTTACTTGCTTGTTTCTTACAAAATACGCTTTCGCTAAAACGATATGGACGGACAGTAAGGCAGCGACAAAAGAAAGTAAAACGGCTTCCCAAATTAAACAGGGAAAAAAATCAGCTTATTGAAAATATTTCACATATTTTCAATCCCTCATGCCGTGATAATAGTGATTCCAGTTTGAGCTACTTTTTTGTGTGTGTGATTTCTGTCCTTTCTTCACACATTTGCTTGACTCTAGGCTAATATCTCGATGGCAGTCCTTCCTAATCCCGTCCTCAGGGATCCACAGTCCGTGTCTTTGCTCTCTCCCAGCTCCTTGCCAAACAGTCCACTGGTTTATGCTATTGATTGATGGGTGTTCTGCAAGGGAGGTGTAACCCAGGTCTGTCCCGAATGGACGTGCTTGACCCCAGGGCAAGTGCTGGAACAGTACGAACACTCCTCAGGCCAGCCAGACACCGCCCTCCTCCTGACCCCAGCACATCCACCCCTTGACACCTGGGGCAAACCGTCAGCTCCTTCGTGGGGAATGAAGCTGCCCCCTTTCCCCCCCGTTCCTCATTCCCCATCCCAGGTCAAGGGCCCTCAAAATACTGCGAGGTCCTGAAAATTTGCCTGGGGGATCAACACAGCGGTTCCCGCAGAACCACAAACACACACACTGGTGACAAACATCAGGTTGTCCCTATAGCTTTTTTTACTTTAAGGCTCTTTGCAGGCTCATTTTCAGAGTTTCGACATGCTATGTGTGGGAAGGTCATTCTTTCCGGGCCTTTCTGTGGGAGCGGAGGTCTCTCTCTCATTACAGCAGGTTCTAGGTGTAGGTTCTGCCAGTAAAACGTAAGTTGGTGTGTAAGCTTCTGCTCGCTTGTGGCACTCTGAATTCCTCTGTCCCCGTTGGAGACGGGCTAAAACGCACATTACATACACGTGGGTGGTGTAGCCTCTTCCCTGCGAGGCCGTGATGCTGTCACACAGCGGCATGCTGGGAGAATGAGTCCTCTTGTGCTGCTGCCGTCTTAGCCGGCTAGGTCAGATCTTTTCACAAGCTGTGGTTCTGGGAGGAAAATTCACTGAATTCATTGTGACAGAAACAACAAACAAGGCCTTTGAGGATTTTTGTGTGATTGTTTTTCTGTTACGGCACTGGCCGAGACGGGTTTAGCTTCGGTTCACAGCATAACACAAAATAACACAATTTCAGTCATCTGTGTGATGGAAACTTCCAATTTCTTGGAGGTTTTTATGGTTTTTTCTTGGGGGGAGTGTTGTTTCAGGGATGCAGAGTCCCGCCTCCCTTCAAACAGGATGCCGTTTGTGTAACAGACTGATGTACTTCATCACACAGGCAGGTCTTAATCCTGCAAGAGTTTAATCTACTGATTAGTGCCTTAAATTACAAGCAAGAGGGGCAGGTAAGTCCAATTATAAGGGTAAGAGAAAACAGCACAATACTCCAAATATACTCAAAAAGTTAACCTTCAGATAACCCTAAGGTCGAACAAGTCCAAGAGTTTAGATCTTTATTTTTAAAAATATTTACCCCTTCATTCCGATCACATGACGTTGATTAGGGTCAACGCCCTTTAGATAGTGCTGATCTGCTTCTGATCTTTACTTTGCTATTAATAGTTCCGCTTCCTTAGACACGGGCAATCGGGAACTCGCCTTCAGTGCACGTCCCGCCCTTAATGAGGGTGAGTGAAAGTATCACACGGGTTAAAGCCAGCTGCCGGCTTCAGACTCCGCCTCACCCAGGTCTTTCCACTGAAGGTGCTGCCCTGGCGACATGCCCGTAAGAACACGGTGTGTGACCACGGCAAGCAGGAGGCAAGTACTTGTGAAGAGACAGGCACCTCAGGGACACCCTGGTAGGGTCCTTTGGAGTCCATACTGATTGCATGTGACTGAGCCGGGCGTTTCTTCAGTCCTGGTTAATGTTTGTCTCCCTCACCTCTCTCCCGACTTCTCCGCCACCGCGACATCTCGGCGCCTTTTGTGCTACTGACCGAGTAAGACCAGAAGCTGACGCCGCTTTTGGGTGGCGTCCCGAAATGGGCCGAAGGTCACAAGTAGGAGGGTTTCAACGCGGCTGCATTATTGTTGGCTGTGCAGTGGGCCTGCATGAGCGGTACCTCGTACTCCAGGCTGCGCTGCACAGCCGCCGGAGTCGTCGTGACCTCTGGCTGTTTTTGCGGCAGAGGCCCACTGTCAGGGTCGGCCTTGACCCCCTCCAGCTCCAGGGGCAGCGGCTCGCACCTGAAGTCGGCGTGCTCTTTGGCCCGTCTCCTGCGCAGATAGCACACCGCGCTTACCACCACTGCCAAGATGATACCCAGTGCCAGGGCAACCAGACCGGGCACCAGGGTAGTGGTGAGCTGGGCGCCATGCAGCCGGGCTTTCGGGCTGAAGTACATCAGGCTGGTGGTCCGCGCCTCCGTGCAGAAGCTGTCCCGGCCGCTGGAGTCCCCCAGGGGGCTGGCGCATACTGAGTAGGTACAGTTGGGCCGAAGGCCACGCAGAGTATACTCCTGGTAGGTGGCGGGCACGTTCAGATGCAGGGGCCGCCGGTCGGGCCCCGAGAGGTTACTGTAGGTCAGCCGGACACCGCTGATAGATGGGCGGAGCTCTACGTAACGGTGCAGGTCCAGCAAGATGGTGGTGCTGGTGACCTCACGGGGGATGATGTCGGGCTCCAATGCCGAGATGTCTGGTGGCGGGGGGTCCTCGATGATTTCACAGTAGGTTCCCAACGTCTGTCGTGGGCAGATGCATTCCAGGTTCCCGTGCTGGTCCAACTGGCACGTGCCCCCATTCAAGCAGATCTTTGAGGGGCAGAAGTGTAGGCCAGGTTCGACGTCCATGGCGCTGCTGGGGGAGGCTGGGACAGGGGGTGGGACGTAGATCTCAGTCTTGGTAGAGGGTTTGTCGCTGGCAGGTGGTGGGGGGATGCTGTGCGTAGTAGGGGAACGAGTGGTCACTGGCTGCGGCTGGGGTGTGCTTCTCCTGGCTGTGGAGGTGGTGGTGGTGGTAGTGGTAGTGGGACAGCCAAAGCTACCATGATCCAGATTTTCCAGCAGCTTCCCAGCAATCAGCGGTGGGAAGTGACAGCGAGTCTCCTGTGTCCTGCCCAGCCGAACCTCCCGGCCTCGCAGCCAGCCGGGGAACCAGGCTAGCGAGCACTGGCAGTTTAAGGGGTTTTCAGCCACCGTCAGGACCTCCAGTTTGGGCAGGAACTTGGCAAATCCTTCCGGGAAGCCCTGCAGGTTGAGGTTACTGATGTCCAGGTTCTGCAACATCTCTAAGTTCTGGAAGTCCTCGGCCTTCAGTTGGCCCATTGGGTTGCGGGACAAGTTGAGCCGTGTCAGCCCCTGCGCCTCCCAAATGGCTGGGGGCACGGCCGTCAAATGGTTATCAGAAATGTCCAGGCTATGCAGGTTGCCCAGCATGGCCATGAGCTCTTCGCTCAGACTGGTCAGTCTCAGGCCAGCCATCTTCAGCGTCTCCAGGTTGGGTGTCTGCAGGTCGGTAGGGTCTGGAGGTTGGATGGGGTTGTAGCTGAGATCTAGGAGCAGCAAACTGGGCTTGTATAGTGGAGGCAGAACCACCAGCTGGTTCCCCTGCAGCTTAAGCTCTAGTAGCTTGTCTAGCTTGTCAAAGGCGGCTGGGTGGATGTTCTGGATCTGGTTGTTGTGGAGATACAGCCGTTCCAGGAGTATCAGCCCAGAGAAGCTATGCTGGGAGATGTGTGTTATTTGGTTGGAGGACAGGTCCAAGTTGTGCAACGAGGACAGCAGAGAGAAGGTGCCGTCCAGAACCTCGGCCAGCCTGTTCTGACTAAGGTCGAGCATCTCCAGGCTGTTCAGTCCCGAGAAGTCCTCCTGGTTCAGCATCTCGATTCCATTCTGGAATACGTAGAGGTTGCTGATGGTGGAGGGCAGGCTCTGGGGCATGATGGAGGAGCGCCGACGGCTGCAGAAGATGAAGGTGGGGTTCGGGCAGCTGCAATGCTGGGGACAGGCGCCCTCCAGTGTGCCAGCCGGGAGGAGGAGCACAAAGGAGAGCAGCGGGACAGGGAGGAAGAGCTTCATGGTGCCACTGGCGGCCGGTTCTCCTGCAAAGCAGGAGCAAAGGCACATTAGAAGACATGATGGTCAACATATAAGACTGAGAAGAGGCGGAAAAGTCAGTATATGCAAACATCTATCAACCAGTGCATTCAAATTTAAATGGTGTGGAGCTCAGTCGGGTTAGGACATCATGCCCGTAAGCGCCACTAGGTTCCTGAGGAAGGTCCTCAATCCCGAGCTGCTGCAGGGACTAACTCTGCTTTCTCTGGTGTGTGTCACTTTGGATAAAGGCATCTTCAAAATAAATAATATTTATCTGAATTATATATGTATATATACTTTTATTTTTTTAAACAAAAAAGTGCTAAATTATTCAAATCAATTGACACTTAATTTTAAGTGCCTGTTATACGTTTGGACCAGAAGCCCAAAGCCACTCGATAATCATAAGCCAGTGACTTTCGTAGCAGCCATGAAACTGGCTTCCCATAATGCACCAGGGCCTTTCCATCCCATAAACACTGTGGAATAAACATGCGCCACCACTGAATATTTGACCATTACAGTTTGAGTCACCATTACTATGCCAACAACACCATTGGGCCAACCCCGTCGCTATGCCAGTACCCTTTGCTGCCTGTGTTTGTCGGGTGTCAAACTCCAAAAACCTTCCTGTAAACACCAGATATAAACTATCTTTCAGACCCATCACCCACGGTGCAGCCCGTGTCTGCCCGTCCGTACAGCGCGCGGCCCGTGTCTGCCCGTCCGTACCGCGCGCGGCCCGTGTCTGCCCGTCCGTACCGCGCGCGGCCCGTGTCTGCCCGTCCCTCCATCCTCTAGCTGCTTATTGTGCTCAAGGTCACTCTACATGCGCAGTCTGCGACTCTTTCATTAAAGAATAATTCATGATGTGTGACATCACACTATACGGGGGTCTGAGCACAGTTTATTGGCCCTGGGTCTGAGGTTTGGGCATGGCCTTCAGTCTGTGGGGTGGAACGGTTTGTCCTCTAGTATATCTCTGGCTCAGCCTGACTTTGCCTCTGCCCTCCCCGTTGTTGATAAGAGCTCTATAGAGGGGTTTCATATTTTAAGTTCATAGGGAGGTTAAGTTTCATGAGCTTTTCCAGCAAAGACATTCATACTTGTTCCTTTGCTCAGGTGCTGCCGTTCAGCGTTTCCAAGACCAGTTTTCCTGACGTCCCACAAAGCGCTGCCATTGCAAGTACTTCTGCCGTGTGCCTCCCCTTTCTTCCCGATAATCCCCTCGTTGACCTGAACGTGAAGTCACAGCGTCACCTGACAGTGGTCCTTCTTGTGGCCTTTGGGCTCTGTGATTGCCTGGTGACTCGATGGTGGCCTTCCTTAGCTGGGCTCTGTCATTGGCTATAGACTCGATGGTGGCCCTTCTAAGCCAAGCTCAGTGATTTGGCTGTTGACTCCATGGTGGCCCTCCTAAGCCAGACTCTCTGTGATTGGCTTTTGACTCGATGGTGACCCTAGGTCTCATCTGAAGTGCTGCCATGTCAGTTTTTGCCAGGAGTTGTACTGCTGCATTCTGAGCTGGGGGAAGACACCAGCCGAGTGTCACAGCAGAAACGCCCCACTCTCCCCCACAGACATGTCTAATCCCCCTATCCTCTCCGTCCCTCCTCCCAGGAATAATACTGGGGCAGTGCCCCCAGCCTGCAGCACCCCCAGGCTGCTGTTTGTTTAGTATCATTTAACTTCAATCACACACCCCTGTCTCCCTGGGAAGACAGGATCAGACCCGACTGTTCCATGTGGGTGGGTGAATCACTAAGGTTCCATGTCTTCTCCTGTTTTGTCCTTCATTTAGTGTCACTCTGGCCTTTATCCCTCAGGCGATTACCCATGCACTGCTTGCAGCGGTTTCGTTGTCTGTCACGCCCAATCTGTGGCACCCTGGGGGATGAAAGCGGAGCAGCAGGCAGCCTGTAGGGGGCATCGGTGATTTGCAGCCTTGGCTGGGGTCCAGCGAGCCCCGTGACTCTGTTTGACATATTTCACTCCACCCATTGACAGCCTGAAATCCAGCTGTTTCTGGTTTGTTCCTCCACCCACCCACCCCACCTCAGATGGCGAGCTCCTTTGGCACGTTGGCTTTTGTCACGCTTAACTGCCAGTGCAATGTGGTATGCAGCAGCCCCTCCTTGCCCCCCCCCCCCCCGAGAAAAAGAGAGATGAAGGAATGAAAGGATGAAAGGAAGGCTTTATTTTTACTCTCCATTCATAAGGGAAAAGAAAACAGGGAGGTACAGGGACTGCTCCGTCAGCAAGGCTGGAAGGGGGAGGGGGCTGGACTGGCAGAAGTTGGGCGGTAGCGGGTGTAGGGGATCCACGGAGTTGGAACACACTGCAGCTCCAGCTTGAGGGAAGACCTCTGGTCTCCCATCCCAAAACCCCATGCTACATCCTCCCCCCCCCCCCGATATCTGAATATGAGGACTGGAGAGAGACATAACGGGAATCTGGGGGGAGCATGACAGATCAGATGAGGTCAGGGAAGGGGCAGAGGGGAGCAGGGGGGAGTGAGTGAGCGGCCTGTGGGGTGATGTGGAGGGTTCACTGCATGACATCGCGCTGAGACATGTGGCCGGCACGTGTGCTCTGTATGTGGGGAATCCGTGCGAGGTTCCGTGTGCTCAGGCAGAACCCGCCCGATTTGCTGGGGGATGGGGATCGAACTCAGTCCACAGGCAGCTTTCCAAAGGTTCCCGTCCTTGTGCTCCACACTGCCTGGTGGAAGTTGCCTGCGGAGGAGGGAGAGCAGGAAGCTGCGGGTGCGAGGGGCCGGTGCTGACGGGCCCCATCTGAGGGCCATATGGCTACATGGGGGCCCCGCGTCTCTGTAGTGGTCCATTTGAAGTGCAACACAGAGGATTCCTCTGCGGGACTGCAGTGTAAGGGAGCCAGGCCGCTTCAGACACCACAAACAGCACTGGCAGCGTCCCTCAGATCGGTTTTTGTGAGAGGCAGGGGACGGCCACACTTGTTTGGGATTTGTGGCTTTCCGAGACTGCAGACAGAATCCCGACATTGGGGGAAACCCGAAGGAGAGGTTCGTAGCGGCGGATCCCTCCCCAGGCCGTGCGAAATACTGACTCGAGATTCCCCTCAAGATTTTTTCAGTTGTAAGCAAGCAGGATGCTGCTCTAATTTAATTTTCTGCTGTTAAATCTAAACTTTAATTTAACATTCAGTAGCTGAGGAGATCCATCTGTCCAAGATCCTTTGCATGGCTGCTTTGGCTAACAGGTACCATAGACAGTGGTGAAACAGTCTGTCTCTCTAAAGATGAGACAGTGTGGGGGCATGAAGGTCACACAACCACTCAGAGCCTAACTGGGGCCACCCTGCCCCCGAGGGCCACAGCAATTAATCAAGGAGGAGTTTAAGCCGCACTTAAGTCCTTTGAATTAACCTGTCCTCTAAATGCTTTGTTGACTTTGTATCTACAGGAGATTAGGCTACTGGGCAGGTGGCACGGTGGTCGAGCAGCAAGTGCCGCAAACTCCTCCCAGAGAGCCACTCTTACATGCCACCCCCCCATGACCTACTGGATGGTGGTGGGGGGGATCTGACCTTAACGCCATAATCCTTATTCTGTGTGTGTGTGTGTGTGTGTGTGTGTGTAAGTAACCACAGGACCAGTCAGACAGGTACCGGCGTCCTGCTTGATGCCATGTCAGGCACCAAACGCCTACGGGGCAGAAAAGAGCCCTGGGGGCGGGGAGTCACAGCAAGTCACAGACAGACTGACAGAGTTGCAGTTCAGGTTTAGCCTCCGCCGCTGCTGGTCCTGACTGTGTGTGTCGGGCTGTGCTGTGCTGTGCTGTGCCCTGCCCGGTCTGGCCGGGAGGCCCCTGCGGGTCTTTCCTGTAGTTACACTGTCTCTGCGTCCATCGCTGGCCTCCACAGGCAGCACAGGAATGTACAGTCTGAAGTGCACTTTAGCGGTGCTGTTTCACAAGACAGGCACGCAGGCCCCGGTTTCTGTTTGTGTTTCGCTCTGTGTGTGTGTGTGTGTGTGTTTTGGCCCTGGAGCACCTTCTCTGTGAGACAAAGCACCCCTCCCCGCCACATGTCTGGGTGGCCGGCCGCCCCAGTCGCGCGCCTGGAGTGCGTTATCATCACACCTCCTCCTGTCTCGTGTCTCCTTTCTCCGCCTTGCCCCGCCCCCCACACTCTCGGAGTATGCAGGCATCTTCATATCCAGACAGCTCAGTTACTGTAACACACTTACAACCTCCCTACCTCCCCCCCACGCCGACTGTCCTGTACTGGAACAGAGATGCTACATGAAGCCCAAACAGACCTCATCTCCCCCGCCCAGCCTCTTTTGTGCCAAAGTGGGGGCAACAGGGGCAGATCGTGAGGGTGTAGGCGGGAGCACGGAGAATCCCGCAAGGTGCTGCCCAGGGGGACAAGGCATTAGGAGGTGGTCCAGCTTCCGGAGGAGGATGCTGATGTGCAGGAATGTCAAGGATGGCAACAATGTGGAATGTGGGGCAGGGGTCACAGGGTTCGATTCGAGGGGGCGGGTCGCTTTAGCCAACAGCTTCTTTGGGGCGGCTGGGGCCTGTCACCTGCCGACACGACGGCGAAGCGTCTCGTTATCGCTGAGCCAGAATCACTTCTTTATGTGCTTTTGTTGGCAGTCAGCTGTGTCGCATTTCCTCATTCCTGACGGCTCTCCCCGGGGGGGGGGCAACCGCCATGTCCTTACTGCCTGGTCTGCCATCCGTCACACTCACCGTTTCTGATTATTCAGGTGGGGGGGAAGCATTTTCTAGTGTGTTTGCGGGGCATGCTGGGATACAGGAGGACCTCCATTTGGCTCTCATTTGCCGTGGTGGTAGGTCACGTTATGGTTAGAAGGGGAGGGGCTGTCTGTGTTAAAGCGAGTTAAAGCCTCACAAGGTGAAGCCACGTCTCCTCTTTGTTTTTCTGTCCTTCCATTGACTAAACAGAAGATTGCTCACATAGTCGTTACGTCTTTCGGGGCTGTATGCTAGCCTGTCATTTACGGCACGGCCTCGGAGCCGCCCAGCCACGCTCAGCCTGTGTGGCTGTACTGAGGCCCCGTCCAGTGTGTGCATGTGCGTTTCAGAGGCCACTGTCAATACCTGTCATCGTGAAGCCTACTCGCGCCTTAATGCTTGACGTATTCAGAGAAGTTTGGCATGAACCACACAATCCGTGTATGTGTGTGATTGTTTGTGAGCCAGCCATGTGGAAAGTACTGCCCCCCCCACTACCCCATTTACGAGCCTCTCAGGCCCTTATCAAATCTAAACCAGTCAGTGCAATTAGGAAGGGGCACGTACACCCCCCAGCGCCCGCACCCCCAGCTGTAGGCCCCAAAGGCAGTGCCTGGCCCCCATTCTGAGGGGTGTGGGGGGTTTTGGGGCCAATTATCACCCCCCCATTAAACAAGCACCCTCCTCCTTTTCAAGCCATTAAAGGCAGCCCTGTTCCAGCAGTGCTCCGCCCATACACCAACAAAGCTTGCTCTGTTCCGGTGAATTCCAGTGAACGTCCAGGTTTTAACTAGCATATGCTACCAGCTCACATCCCCCCCCAATGAAGGGACACAGTCTAATTTGAAGGTGCAGAAAGGGCTGTCATGCTGCTCGCTCATGCGAGAGTTACGGTTGCGTCTTGCCGCCCTGGGTGTGACTCCCATGTGTGTGGCCCGCTCTGTGGGCGCGGGCGCCTGCCCAAGCCGTGTCTGCCGTGCGGCCGGTTGGAAAGACGCCATGGCCTCACATCCGTGTACATAACCCTCTTTACTGGTTTCCTGGCTGATCCCTTTAACACCGGAGTGTGTAACTCTAACACTGGAGAGAGTAACTCTAACACTGGAGAGAGTACTCTAACACTGGAGGGCATAGGTTTAACTGTAGCTCTAAGAGCATCATAACACAGCAGGTACTACAGCTCTCTGTGTGTGTCTGAACACGGGGGGGTCAACGGCAACTGGCCCTGTAGCCATTTGGTGCTCCCTACCCCCACTGCTGTGTTCGGCCATTCACGCTTCTATTCACATCCACTTCATGCCCCCCCCCTTATTCCCCATAATCTTTCTCTGCCTTCGCCCCCCCAGCTTTAACAGCCAGCGTCGGGGGGCTGTCAACAATACACAACAGTAGGAGTTTTAATGACAGGAAGATATGGGTGTTTTAAAATTTGTCTTATTTAAATGAAAGAGGACAGCTCCCCCCTCACACACATGCATACAGATGTGAGCCACAAGCACACCCGTGCCCCCCCCCCACCCCACTGAATGATCACTCTCCATCTGCATCCGCATGTCCGCACAAGCAAATACTCCTGCCGGGATTCGGCTCTCCTGCGGGGGGGTCCTGTACCGAGAGGGGGGCAGCCTCTAAGTCCCCAAGTTGCACTTTCTGGGCCCCCTCAACGGTATTTGTGTTCTTAGGATGAGACCGGTCCTAAGTGCCTTGCCACCACTGACAGCCAATTACTGTGGGGGGTGCAATGAAGTAGCAGGAGGGAGGTGCTCCTAGGGGCGACCTCCCATGTGCATGTTACCCATCATGCATCCCGCACCCGACTCCCCGTGGCAAACGGGTGGCGCTGCCCTGACCTCACAGCGGTATGACCTGCTGACGACTGTCCTCGCCCCACCCTGGCACCCGACATCTCCTGGGAGTCTATGTGGCGGTCTCCTGACGCCCCTGGCTTCAGCCTTGGAGAGACCTTACAGCAAAAGTAAATATTTACTGCCCCAGTGGAATGCTAAAAGAGACAGAAGCAGAGAGCGAGAGATGGCCTGCCCCCCCCCCCCCCGACAGCAGGCAGGGGAAAGGCCTCGTGCCGGACAGTGAGATTTATCAAACGTGAAAAGTGCTCTCTGCTCACTTTCGATCTGCCACATCTGTCACTGAGGCGTCCGCATTAAAGCAGACTAGAGCTCAGGAAACTGAAAGGGAAGGAGCGCGAACCTAGAAGCATGAGAGAAAACATCAGGGAAGAGGCGTCTGGGCCTTCGTTTGGATGTCAAAGCCGGGGAGCTACTGGCTGAAAAGGAGGCTGAAGGGGGCGTGGAGAAGGGGAGGGGCCAAAGGGGGGGGGGGGCAGGTGTGCATTAAGTGTGAGGGCCTCTCACCTCACATGGTGACAGTGTTAGGCACCGGGACTGAAAGTGAGTCTATCCTGAGAGGGCCAAGCCAACTGCCCTGGTTTAAAAGGTGACAATGCACGGTCAGCCTGGACAGGAGGCCGCACACTGACCTCAGATCAGCCCCACAGATTGAGACTTCCTGTCCGCCAGGCCACCTTCGGGGGGGGTGGAGCCATGTCCAGGCACGAGCTGCTGCTGGGTGGCCCCTCCCCCGGTGCATTCCTGTGCCATTAGGCAGAGAGGTTAATGTTTACTGCTGGCGGTGACCCTTGGGGCGTGCGGGAGCCTTCCTGTGCCACTTGGCCCCAGCGGTGTGACCCAGGACCCTCCATCGTTAGAGCTCATTGCCTAATTACAGGCCAGTCAGGAGGTAATTACAGCCTGACATCAGAGGATGCTGCTTCGCCAGAAAGCGGCCAGTCCTGGCGGCGTCTTTGGTACTCCATCTCTCTCTCTCACACTCAGCCCAGGCCGCCTGGACCGTCCAGTTCAGATTAGCCGTGTGTTCCCTGGTTTGGCGCGGTTGGCTGTCCTCACACATACGCACGCTGGACTTGCTATGCATGATGTCACACCTGTTAAGCGCATTTTAGTATAGCAAGTTGGAAAGCGCAGTCAGCTTGGTTGTTAGCCTTTGTTAGCTGTTCTAGTTAATAACAATGCATTATGTGCACATATGTATTCCGTGCATCCAGATAGCAGCTGGACAGTACTGTGTCTATGACCGATTTAATGAACCACAAATTAGCCATAAACGCTAACAGTATGTAACTACAGTACGGTTTTCACTTCTGTGGATGAAGAGAGCAGCCTGGTTGAATACTGAGGTCGGGGTTACAGAAGCTCCGAGTCAGAATTCCAAACTGGGGGAATTCCAGTCGAAATGTCCGACTGGGAACTTTGAGATTCCATCTTCCCAGTTGAAGTGCAATGCAGCATCTTCCTTTTAGCCTGGGATTGGGATGTAGTAGGAGCCCCTCTTATTTAGTGTGGAAGGGGCCTGGTGGCCACAGCACTGAGGGCTGTAACATGGAAGCCTGGTACATTCCGCGAGACACTGAAGCTTTGTTTGGAAAGTCCACATCTATCTGACTTATCAGGAAGTACGGTGTTTAGCCTTGACCTGGCCTGTGACCTCACCCCACTTAGGGAGACTTTAACCTCGGGCTAACTTACACAGTAAGGACACAGGCTGACACAAGCCTCGGCACCAGTAACAGAGAACCTGTGCTCTGTGTCTCAGAACATCTGCACCAGCAACAGAGAACCTGCGCTTTGCGTCGGTGCGGCTTTTCTGCGGTAACCAAAAACCAGCAAAGACCAGAGGTGTGAGCGGTGGGATCACAGGAGAGCTGCTGCCTTTCTGTCTTATCCCCCCTCCCGGCTGCCAGTCACACAGAATGGGTCCCTCCTCCTTCTTTTGTCATTTTTCCCCTCTCCCGTCCTTCTCAGTGCTGGTGTGTTTAACCCAACCTGGCGCCACCCCCAGTGTACACCACACTGCCGCCGCGGGGGGCGCGGGGGGGGGGGGGGGGGGGGGGGGGGGGGGGGGGGGGGGGGGGGGGGGGGGGGGGGGGGGGGGGGG
>JABFDZ020000049.1:11075499-11088727 GCA_019775955.2 Pollimyrus isidori
TCTCCTGTCTGTGTGTGTGTGTGTGTGTTTGTGTGCGAGTGTGTGTGTGTGTGTGTGTGTGTGAGTGTGTGTGTGTGTGTGTGTGTGTGTGTGTGCGAGTGTGTGTGTGTGTGTGTGTGTGTGTGTGTGCGCAGAAAGGTCCATGCTTTTTACAGATGCTTCCTCCCTCCGCACGTGCCAGCACACGTCCCACAGAAAGAGGAATGTGGCCCAATGAACGATACAACCTCCCCCGGGGGGAAAGTGAGAGGTGACCGGCCGGCGATCAGATAGCGGTGTGATACCTCCAGGGATACCGCACAGAGAGCGTGCTGCAGGAGCACACGGGCAGTGCCGAATCAGGGTCACAGCGCCGAATCGTGTGTCCCGTGCCGCCAGATGATAATCTGCAGAACCTCCCTCCCGGGCCTCAGCGTGTGTGTTCTTGCCCGGCAGGCCTCCCGCACGCATGTGGCCCCCAGTCCACAGCATTCTGCACTGCTCCGCCATTTTGGATCCGGAAGGTGTTTTTGACGCATGTTGAGTTCACCAGCTCGCAGATGGGGGCCCCAGGGATTCGTGGTTTCTCTGTGTCCAGCACCTTGAAAACAGGCCGCCCGATTGAGAATCGGAGAGGAAGCCTGCCTGGATCTAGCTCCCCCGCACCTGCACTGTGTACAGTATAGAATATAGAAACGACCGACGGGACTGTCTCGTGGAAAACTCCTTCTTTGCGTCAAGCATCTCATGTTCTTGCTTTAGAAATAAAAACCAGCCTCACACCTTTCTTATGTGAGGGAATCGAGATCTGCATCAGCGATTTCACTCCTGTGTTTCACTCACTGTTTATACATTGGTGTTTACAGTGCACATCATGCTGATTGTATTGTTTGGGGGATACACTCACAAGTAGATAAAGTGTGTGTGTGTGTGTGTGTGTGTTAGCTCCCCTGGGCTCTGCGTCCCTGTGCGTGTCAGTCACTTTGCCCCCACAGAGTTTATCTTCTGCTTGATGATGCCATTTTGTACATTTCTGATCGTGGGATGGATTGTACAACAGTGGAACATGAGTGTTAGAAACAACTAAACATCAGATGGAACAGGAGCATTAAGAGGAGCAGCAGTGTTAAGTTGAACTTACCCAGAGTCATGCTTGGCTGGACTTTTCTCCCAGCATCCTCCTGCTTGTTGGCAGATGGCTGCACACTCCCATGTCCCCGCTGTAGCCAGCGGTACTCACTCCTTCTCAGGGTGGCCGTCCGCTCCCCCGGCTTGGACTGGCTCTCGATTTAATTAAAACCTGTCCCTCCAGGAGCCGATTGAAGAGGTCCGGCTTGGCACCCCCTCAATCGGCCCCCGCGAGCTGCCCTGCTGCTATCAGGCAGACGCCTTGTCCCCCCACAGGGACACAGCATGTCCTCAGTAATTCCTTCAAAATGAACAGCTCAGGGCAGGGGGGGCATAGCCGGGCAGCACCTGTACGATGTGATTTTGCCACGGGACACCAGAATCCAGCAGCGATAGTCCCCCCCCCCACATGGAGGGCTGGATGACAAGGACTTAGGGTCTGGTACCTGGACAGCTAAAGAGTCACTATGAGGGTCTTTTATTTTGATATTACCATTAGGATCCAGTGTCCATGACTCCACAGATACAAACAGTTAGCACACACATGGAGCACATCCCACCCTTTCCAGAGTAAGGGGAGGCCTGGATCTACTTTTTGGCTTAACATTCTGTTTTTGTATATCTAGTCCAGCTGTCTTATTCCTAATTTTTGAACACTACTGCCAGGAATGATGATTTCATCGCTGGTTAGCATCGCCATTAACCCCAAATCCATGCCACATTGCAACACAGTTACCAAATGCCTCTGCTGGCATGTACTTATTTTAATAGCCTGGATGGGTTGCCAGGTTAGCCTTGAGGCTCATGCGGGTTGCGAGATTTTCACTGAGTGGCGTCAGTAACTGGATGGTTTGCTAGATTATGCACAAGGCCCAGTCTGTATCTATGCAGACTGCCAGATTTGCAGTCAGCTAGGGTTTGTACCTAGATGGGTTTCCAGATTATACCTCTGAGTGTGTAGTGTAGCCCACAGGGAGCAGAGGTGTAGCATCTGACAGTGAGGTGCAGGTAGATCCGGTCTTTGCCGCCAAGTTGCTCCTGTGAGAGGCATCTGCGGTTTGGAGGCACATCTCACAGGCCTCGGATTGGACAATTTGATGAGCCCATGGGGGATATTTGAGTTGCATAGCATCCATATTAATGCTGACACACACTTCTGAGCTGCTGAACCACCGTCTGCCGCTGACCGCTCACTGCCCCCGCATGCTGCCTCTGCTCACTGCCCCCGCATGCTGCCTCTAATCGCAGCCCCCGCTCGCTGCCTCTGCTCACTGCCCCCGCATGCTGCCTCTAATCGCAGCCCCCGCTCGCTGCCTCTGCTCACTGCCCCCGCATGCTGCCTCTAATCGCAGCCCCCGCTCGCTGCCTCTACTCACTGCCCCCACTTGCTTTGACCAGTTGCCCTGTGACTGGATGTCTCTGACTCTTCAGTTTCCAGACATTTGTTCCAGTTCGTACTCACTTGAAATTCTTGCAAGTTACTCCCCCCCCCTCCACCATTTTCAACAGCTAATGCTTTTCGTCCACCTTCCTCTTTATGATAACCCAGATGCCCCCCCAATGCACCCCATCTCTCTTCACCCTGTCTATCAGTCTTTCTTCTCTCCTTTATTTTGTGTCCATATCTCAGTATGCTTATCTCAGCTGTGGGTATAGTCATTCCTGCAGCACGCGCACACACACACATACACACACACACGCACGTGTTGGGTAAACATATCTTTATGGTGACCACTCATTCATTTCTATGCGAAAAATGCTAACACTAGTTCATACATGACCTCCGGCACGCCTGGCCTTGTACTCGCATCACCCAACCCCCAGGGGGGTTCCTCAGCCGACGATGATGTCAGCTTATCCAGCAATGATGACTTTTCCTGTCATGGTCCAAAGGCTCTTTTTTTAACAGAAACTGGTGCTGATATAGGCAGAGCTCTCGATGAAGGCGGTTGTCACATTGGCCAATCTCAGATGTGCTTCATGCACCATGTGGTTTAATGTGCCTTTCAATAAATATTTATAAAATGTGCATAATAAAGGGTAATTAAGGAGGCCCCCTTAGCTAAAATTTTTCGATTGCATATTTTGTATTTTGACATCAGCTGGACACTGAAGACTGCTTGCTTTATGATGAGGGAGCATGAGATTCATTCTGTCCTGCAGTGTGAAGAAAGGTGCCTTATGGACGTATTTCATGGACATGTCATTCGAGTGTGGAAAATTGCACACAGATCCTTTCCTCCACGAGGAGTGTGAAGACTGAGAGGCAGAGAGCAGTGAAAGGGGGACAGAGTGTGGTGACTGGGGAGAAAGTGTGGTGACTGTGGGGCAGAGTCTGGTGACTGAGGGGTGAAATGCAGTGACTGAGGGGCAGAGTGTGGTGACCAGGGAGCAAGTGTGGTGACTTTTTCTTTTTGCCCACCACCCCCTCCGCCTCTTCGGAGGACAACTTTCTTTTACATTAAATTCATGAGTAAAGAGTGTGGCCACTCCAAACTCACCCGTCCTAGTACCGTGATAAAAAAAGGGGGGGGGGGTGATACAGAAACAACAATCGTAACAATAACAGACATTAATCACCACAGGGAGAGAGGGAGGAAAAAAGAGAAAACAAAGGTATGCAGAAATAATAACACTAATAATGTAGGAGAAAATTAAGTTTAGGGGAATACGGAATGCAAACGGCCATAAGACACATGTTTCTTAGAGTGCGGTGACTGGGGGGCGGAGTGCGGTGACTGGGGGGCAGAGTGCGGTGACTGGGGGGGACTGAGGAGCGCAATGACTGCTTGGCCTGCATGGGGTCTGGAACGCCACACCAGATTTGGGCAAACTGCCATGCGGTGTAACGGCCTAGCCAATATCCACCTATGCCTCTCTCCCCCAAATGTACTCCACCTTTTTTTCCTTATACCTATTAACCCCCCACCCCCTGGATATCTCCCTTTTCGCCACCCGCCACCCAGTTATTTTTCAAAGAATTCCCATAAAGCACCAGGAGGATGGTAAGGCACAGCCCCCCCCAGCTGTGTCATCCAGCTGCTGATTCCCTCTCCACCCCCTTCGTCCAACATCTGCCTGGTGTCAGAGTTCCGGGAGTCATGGGTGCCCGACTCTTGTTTCCCAGTGCTCTGGGAACATGTCTGCACAGCAGTCGCCATGCTTGGGACGTTTCTAGTGGCCATTCTTTCATTCATAATGTGACTGGTAGATTGTGTCATTACAGAAGCATGTCACCAGGGGGCAGCAGAGGAGGCATTGGGTGTAGTAAATGGTGTATTGCTAAATGTGGTTTTATGCAGGGCGACCATTGAGCTGCCCCGAACCGCATGCTGCCACCTACCTGAATACAGACACTTGTCATTATTGTTTGATACATACCAGTTCCCTGACAAGTATTATCTCTCTGCCAGTCAACCACTTATCTCTCTCTGTATTCTTCAATTAGCATCTGTCTGTCTGTCACTCTTAGCTGCAGCTTACCTCTCAGACCTGTTCCTTTCTGTGCCTTGCAGCTGATGCAACTGCTTGGAGTGGCATGATATAGTGTTTTCTGCCTCATGGATTTTGTGGATGAACAATCAGTTTCATTTTTATCTAGTTCAAATGTCCCCTGCACTGCATACCAGATGCAGAGGAAAGGACAGTGCAAAATGTCTGTGTGTGTGTCCAAAGCCAGGCGCATCCATTACCGTTTACATTCCTTCCATCATTTCGTTTTCACTTTCTCGTAACGATAAGCGCACACACATCTGTAGGATGAAGATTGATTATCCAGCTGATATTAAACAATCTCTGGGTTTCTTTCATTAAACACTGAACTCTGTTATTAACTCCTGATTTTGGTGAATTGAGATGGAGGAGGCGATCGTGCTGTTCAAGTCGTGTATCTCCCCCTCCCAGAGAATATGAGGCTTATGGAACATACTGGGAAATGGTCTGCTATACAATACTAAAACGACACTGTCACGTCCCGCTCCGAACGATCCTCCTGTGTGCCACGCCCACCTCATTACCCCGTGTTTTTACCTGATTGTTCTCACCTGATGCCTGTTTCTGCCAGCATATCCTGTGTATTTAGTCCTTGTCTTAGTCAGTCTACCCCAGATCCATCATTGATGTTACTCCTAGTGTTTGCTGTCTGGTGTGCCTTCCATCCCGTCTTCGTTAATAAACCCCCGTTTACCCCGACTTCCCGGTTCCTCTCCTTGCTTCTCTGCTCGCCGACCACAAAGCATGACAGACACCATCAAACAAAGCTATTCTCTTCAATCCAGATACTGTGTGATTTGATTCAGCTCAGATTGTTCATGATTTAGACACAACATACTGAAATTTCCTGCTTGAAATAAAAACAAATTCAAAAGTTTGTTTCAAGACAGGTCATTCCACTTATTCTTCACCGCAAAAATCATGTGAGAGTCTGAATAACAAGGCTTCTCATAAGCTCATAACCTCGAAGAACATGTCAGTAATATGGGTTACTACTGAGGGCCCTGTTGGTTTTTCATGCTTTAGCAGATTTTTGGCTGATATACATATCAATTTAAGCCTGCAACTGTATCATTAATGCTGACACTGTATTTCCAGTTCAAATTGTCAAACTGCTTTGTTTCATCCTCACTGGTCGTATTAGCCTTGAAGTGTTTGTGGTGGGATTCTATACGATTCTTTGTGAAAGAATGAGGGCTCTGGAAATTTGCCTGGCAGTCTGTGCTCCTGAACTTTCCATGTTCATATGTGATCGGTAAGAGCAGGCAATCTTCTGACATCTTGGTGTTAATGGCAGCCTTCCCGATTGATTAGTGTTAGCGTATTTAAATATGGCTGCATGCCCTGGGCAGAGTCTACGTCATGGATGCCAGCTGATCCTGTGAGAGAGCTAATGATTCTTGCAAAATGGCTGCCCACACCAGCAGGTATTCTGTTAAAAGCAACCTGTGACTTCTCCAAAAGCAGCCCCATCTAGGAGCAAGAAAAACAAAACTGAAGCACCATATTACCATGTTCTTGCACAGGGGTCCGGATTTTGTGCTATTCTGCATCTTTGCAGACTGGCCTTGGAAGCAAGCAGTTTCCAAACTTAGTGAAATCCACCACGTGAAGTTTTTCTTCAGACCAGGCCACAGAGATGCTGATGTCGTAGTTTTGGGGGCAGCACTGCTGTGGTGGTGACCAGCTCTCCCGTTGGGTGTATGTCGGACAGCCTGGATTTGTGACCTCTTTGCTGATGAAATTTGTTCATGTTTGCCATATTTTTGTAACTGATGAACTTTGAACCCTGATTCTGGCTTGTTTGGGAACTCTGTTAGTTGCTCTACGTTGCTTTAAAAACTCAAACAAAAGTGTTGAATATCAGACCTATTTAATGCCTACCACATACTGCTAAATGGCATTCAATCTAATATGACCGTCAACCATTTCAAAATTACAGTCCTAAATGAAATTCAACCTAATATGACTTTCAAAGTTAAAGTCCTTTTTCTTCTGGCGTTTCCATTATGTAGCCTATGGCCATTGAATTTTTTTGTATTTTCCGCCATCTAGTGGCCATATGTGATTACGCCATATGTGATTTAATAGTGAGTATTCTGGATAAATAATGATAATGCAGCTTTTTCCCCCAGAATCCTTATCCCGCTGTTCGACCCTGACTCCGGATTGCTGGTGATGTCAGCAAAGGTGAGTAGTTACTTCATCCATAAGCTACACGTGTATGCAGATGACATGTAAATGATATGCAAAAGAGTCACATGTCCAGCTGTGATCAATTATGCTTTTGGCCGCCTCTGTGCCTCCACAGGGGGACAGTGTTATCGACTGCTTCGAGGTGTCGGCTGCAGAGCCCTTCTTCTCGCAAGGTGAGCCCGCTGTGGTTGTTTGCCATTTCCTGCCCCGCCCTTGAAGGGGGGTCTCTTGGACAGTTGCACATTCACACCATTACCTCCGTCTCTGTGTCAGTGAGCCAATGTCTGACGGAGACAGCAACCCGCGGCGTCGCCATGGTGCCCAAGCTGGCGCTTGATGTTGTGTCGTGCGAGGTGCTGCGGGTCCTGCAGCTCTCCGACAGCTACATCGTGCCGGTCAGCTACCATGTCCCCCGCAAGGTGAGCCCTGACAGGCCTCCCACCTCTAATTCCTTCCCATTGACCTTTGAACTCTACATGCGGACCCCAAAAGTTAGTTGCATTTATTTTGAGCCTTTTTTCTTCTTATGTTGAACATGTGACAAAACAGTTAATGTATGAACCCTGCTTCATACTCTGGCCCTGCTTTATACCTGAACCCATTGCTCCCAGAGCCATTCGGGAATCACCTTTTCTGACCTTTTGCTTAAACACTGTATCAGTATAGCCAAAGCGAATAACACAGCAGAATGTTTTCACAGCTCTGTTTGTAAATTTTCCTGTTTGGAGCAGCAATTCCTGACTAAGAATCCAGTCACTTTGGCCTGATTTAGCCTTGACACCATTGGCTGCAGTGCAGTGAAGCGACTGAGGTTGCTCACGGTTCCATGTTCTCATCAGTCCAACACTCGTGCTGCGTGATACCGGTTTATCGTAAACGTTAACGCAGAAGAGTTTTAACACTGGTACATGTGTCTGTGTGTCTATATTTTCCAGCCTGGACAGGACTTCCACGCTGACCTGTACCCGGACACTGTAGGCCAGGCAGCGGCTATGACGGCTACAGAGTGGTGGGAAGGTGGCAGCACACCGGTGAGGAATCACCAGATTTACACTCACACTAGTTTATTTATTTAGCAGGCGCTTTGGTTCAAAGTGGCGTGCAAGCGTGGTGTACAGTACATCACCAGCAAATAGCTGTCAAGCATCTGACTTTGATGAACAGAAAAGTACAATTACATTGTGACAAGTGTGATTGTTAGCAGGTAAAACAAAACAAAGTGAAAACAAAGTGCTAAGCCTTTGAAAGGGTTCACTCGGCAGACTGAAATTCAAGCCAAAACGTTGGTATCCTCTTGCGAGAATGCTAGGTGGAAATGACTTCCTTCTGCATAGTAGTGCTAGTGGAAGCCATATGACTGGCTGAAAAGACCTAAAGAGGTAGTGCAAAGGGAAAATTGGTGGGACCCAGAACAAAACCCTGAGGCACACCAGTTGTTACCTGGGTTGACCTCAATAGCTCTGCTCCCTATGATACTTGGAAGGATCTGCTCTCTTGGTAAGACTCAAACCATCTCAGCAACCTGTGATGCCCAGTTGAGAGGGTGGACAGGAGGACCTGGTTCTTCAACATGTCAAAGGGTACGGATTGGTCCATCAGGATGAGGACAGATGGCAGAGATGCAGCTTGTGCTGGAAACTCATTTAGCCTCACAGCAACGTCCACACAGTTACTGACAGTACAACGACAAGGACTTCTTCCCCCGGTATGTCCCAGGTCCAGAGGGTCAGCCTTCACCCAGCCAAGCGGCCACAGCCCAGGGCCCAGCCAGCCCAGCATGGGGCACCCAAGACAGAGCTGCTCAGGGGACGGAGCAGTGAGGTGAGTGACATAGGAAACAGCGCAGATCTCCTAATGGGAGTGATGGGATTTCTGTGCGCTGCATTTGCCCTGTGGCACAGCAAAGACTCTGGTCCAGTACAAGTGAAATTACCTTACAGCTGGATATTTTACCAATGAAATTTGGGTTACTGTACAACACTGAGTGTGCCTGTCTTGCCTGTCCGGTGATGTTTTGGCTGATATTGGTTATTTGCTTGTGTGGTGAAACCAATAAAATCCAACATATTTCCTCTCTGGGTCACTCACCACCCCCAACCCCCGCCCCCCACCAACAGGAAGCCGCTCCCAGCTGTTCCACCTCCAGCAGCCCCTCGACCACACCCACCAGCAGTGCCGCACCCTCCCGTTCCCCTTCTTCCACCAGCGGTCTGTCTTCGGGATTCCTGCCCAGCCCTAGCCAAAGCTCACGGGCCATACAAAACATGCTGGGTAGGGCGCCACCTCAGGCTGCCACAAGGAGGCGACATTGTTAACAACAAGAAGGGTACAGGGCACTACACTTTTATCCTAGACTTGTCCCCCTTTCATCCTCTTTCTCTCTGTTTTTCCTCCTCTGTTTCCCGCTCCCTCCTTCCCTCTCCTCCTCTTCCTTCACCCCTAACCCCCCCCCCCCATGCTAGGCCCCAGCTCGAAATTCCGCCACATCCAGGGCAGCGTCCTGCACCGTGACACCCACATCACCAACGTGCGGGGGCTGAACCTGACCACGCCCGGCGAGTCAGATGGTTTCTGCGCCAACCGGCAGCGGGTGGCCGTGCCCCTGGCCATCGCAGGGGGGCAGATCGCCGTGTTTGAGGTGCTGCCTGGCTCTGTGGGGAGGGAGGGGGTATAAAACTCATATAAAAATCACATTATGTCCGTCAAAGTATGTTAGGTTAGCCAATTCAAAACATTTCCTATTGTCATCCCTGTATTTGCAGCAAGCATCCAATACACACATGTATTTTTTGACTTTACCACTACGCATATTATTTGGACATAATGAAGTGAACTTGATACACTTCTGACTCTTTACTGACTTTGTCATAACCCTACAGTCAGCCACACTGCCCTCATGACCATCTGGGTGTGTATAATCATCCCAAACCTGTCGTCATATATTGGTGTCTGACAGCATTGCTGTCTCTCGTTCAGCTCTCTCGGCCTGGGAAACTTCCGGACACCACCTTGCCCACTATCCAGAACACGGTCAATGTGGCAGACCTAGCCTGGGACCCCTTCGACCCGCAGAGGCTGGCCGTGGGTGAGCATCTGGCCAGTGTCTCTTTCTGGTCAGTCCACCATTGACATCCTCATCTGTACTCATGTCTTCGTCCATTTATTCTCTCCCTGCCCGTTCTCTCTCCCAGCGGGTGACGATGCCAAGATCCGCATCTGGCGGGTGCCAGCGGGCGGCCTCACGGAGACGCTGACAGAGCCAGAGTGTGTCCTGCAGGGTAAGTTTGGATGACCCCAAGAAGGAGAGGGTCTCCGTGTGGTGCTGGGCATATGAGGCAGGCTGACTGGGGTCCCACCCTGCAGGGCACACGGAGAAGATCTACTCCATCAGCTTCCACCCCCAGGCTGTGGGCCTGCTAACATCCTCCTCGTACGACATGACCGTGCGCCTCTGGGACCTGCAGGCTGGGAAGGAAGTGAAGCTCCTGAAGGGGCACCAGGACCAGGTGAGGCTTCAGCGTGGGTGGAGAAATGGAAGGCTCCTGGGGGGTCCGTGGGAGAGCAAGGGGACAGGGATTGGAGGCAATAGGTGGACAGTGGGTGGATGGTAGTGATAGCCAGATGAAGCTTCATGAATCATTTACTGTACATTTTGCCCCACTAGATGATGCTCTTTGTTTGTTTTGGGGCATGCTTTGAGCCCTTTTTTTTAACAGAGAGAGCTATCTAGTGGGGTCAGAAAATACAGCAAGCGGTTCATGAGGCTTCATTTGGCCATCACTAGTGGATGGCAAGGCAAAGGAAGGTGTGTAGAGCATGGGCCACATGCGAGGCTAGAGGTGTAAGCGCCAATGGAGACCCACGCGGCATGATAACCAGTTAAGAGTTTGTTCTACAGATTTTTGGGATGGCCTGGAGCCCAGACGGCTGCCTCCTGGCCACGGTCTGCAAAGATGGGAAGGTGCGAGTGTACAATCCGCGCAAGTCTTCTGAGCCCGTCAAGGTATCTGTGGTCGACAATCTCCACAGCCAGTGACTCAGACTTATCGCGGACCCTCAGGGTGGTGACTGGCCTCTCTCACCTCCCCACAGGATGGCCCTGGGCCAGAGGGCCCCCGAGGAGGTCGTGTGGTGTGGGTGTGCGGGGGTCAGTATCTGCTGGTGTCTGGATTCGACGGGTAAGCACTACATGACTCTGCTAGTAATGTTCCAGTAATGTTCCCTGATAACCTGCCACTGACAGGAGTGCTTTAAGGCACGGGCTTCCCTGGGCAACAGTGGAGGGGCCTCAGCTGACCTGGTTTAATACCCCCCCCCCCCCCTCCCCGACATACACACACACACACACAATTTCATCAGCAACTACACCATCATGGAAAATAGTGGGGGGGGCTTTGACTTTGTTCATGGGCCCCTGACCTCTGATGGCAGTTTACAGTCAAACCTCGGATTGCGAGTAACTTGATTTGCAAGTATTTTGCAAGACGAGCAAAAAATGTTAATAAATTTGAACTTGATAAACGAGTGAGGTCTTGCAATACGAGTACTACGTATACGCTTTGTCTGCTGAGCGTCACACGATCACAGCTGAGCCGATGGTTCTTCTCTCTCTCACATTGCGGGATTGTGGGTAGCCATTTCCCAAGCTCGGTCTCAGTCAGCATGCCTCACTCCTATAGTCAAAATTTAGTAGAAAAGCACCAACTGTATAAGATGTGAGTGATTAATCTGTTTAACGACAATGCAATGTCCACATTTCTCTGAAATTCGAAAAGGTGGCAAAAGCGGCTGTCACTGGATAAATTCCTTGTTAAAGTCACACAAAAAGAAAAAGATTCCAGTGAGCCAACAGACAGCAGTGATTCCGTTAATTATAGTGAAAGTCGTCCTACAAAATAACCCACCTCTTCTCCTCTCTCTCGTCTCCCTCACACCATCCACGATTCTTTTCAAAGGTAAAGTGCAGCTAAATTTGTTTTATGTGTTTTACTTTATATTTTGTATTATTAAAAAAATCATTTTTATATGAATATTTCTGGGTTGTGGAACGAATCATCCGGTTTCCATTATTTCTGATGGGAAAATTTGCTTTGCTACACGAGTGCTTTGGATTACAAGCACGTTTCCGGAACGAATTACGCTCGCAGTTCGAGGTCTCATTGTGTTTTCCAGCCAGTGACAAATGTTGGATGACTTTGTATTGGCTCAGTGCTGATGTCCCATGATGCCGTGCGTGCTCCAACGCCCTGTCCACTCCCTTTATGTTCCCTGTAGCCGCAGCGAGAGACAGCTTTACATGTACTCCGCCCAGTCCCCCTCCTCAGGTCCCGTGGCCACAGCATCCATCGATGTGTCACCCTCCACGCTTATTCCGTTCTATGATGCAGACACCAGTGTGCTCATCATCGCTGGGAAGGTACGGCATGGGGGGGGGGGGGTGTTAACGAGGCTCCAGTGACCACGTGTCTTTTCAGGGCGACACTCGCGTCTACATCTACGAGATCCTGTCAGAGCCTCCGTATTTCCTGGAGTGCAGCAGCTTCAGCTCTACGGAGCCTCACAAGGTACCTCTCTGCTGGACCCGCTCCCACACGCACAGCGGGCAGTCGGGGCCAAGGGGGCGTCAGCGTGACGGCTGCTTGCATCCCGTCTCCAGGGCTTCTCATTCCTGCCCAAGACTGAGTGTGAGGTGCGCAGCGTCGAGATTGCCCGGGCACTGAAGCTCAGCAAGACTAGCATCGAACCCGTAGCTTTCAAGGTGCCCCGTGTCAAGGTAACTGTCGCCACCTCCCTGCTGGACATACTGATAAACGGCGACTCCTTATGAGAGCTCTTCATGAAGAGCTCCACATGCATAAGCATCTGGTTCCTTGGGTCCTCGTGCTCCTCATGGGACACATTTAGCAGGCGCATGTCGCCAGGTGAGCCGCAGTGGTGAGTCTGCGCATGGGACTCACCGGGCCTGTCTGCTGTCTTGAACCCCACAGAAAGAGTTCTTCCAGGACGACATCTTCCCAGAGACGGCAGTTTGGTGGGAGTCGACATTGATGGCCTCTTCTTGGCTGTCAGGGTCCAATGGACAGCACCGCAGGATCAGTCTACGTCCCAAAGACATGATCCCGGGTGCGGCCCAAAAGCTTAAATGGGGACTTCAGCAAACATCTCTATCTGTAGCCATTGTGTCGTGTCTTTGCCATACTCATGTTTATTTAGTCTAAAAAGTCCAAGATTATACTATAACATTCTTTTATGTGTTGTTCCTGTACCCATGTCCCCCGCTGTTCCTGTACCCGTCTCACTTTTTATCTGCTTGTTCCTGTACCCGTCTCACCTTTATATCTGCTTCTTCCTGTACACGTCTCACCTTTATATCTGCTTCTTCCTGTACCCGTCTCACCTTTATATCTGCTTCTTCCTGTACCCGTCTCACCTT
>JABFDZ020000049.1:11107551-11119976 GCA_019775955.2 Pollimyrus isidori
CCCCCCCCCCCCCCCCCCCCCCCCCCCCCCCCCCCCCCCCCCCCCCCCCCCCCCCCCCCCCCCCCCCCCCACTCTCTGACCTTGTGTGTGCAGCATCCCGCACACTGTGCAGTTACACACCACGCCCGTCCTTTACCTCCACTGGAGCGTGAAGCAGGACTTTCACTCATTCCAGACCAGCAGTGACACATTAACAGCTGGGTCATTAATTAACCTTCAGATAACCCTCACCCTGCTACATGCAGCCGCTTTAATGGCTGCCCCTCCAGCTCACCATGTGCTCGGTCCAAAATTTACATCTATTTATTTAGCAGATGCTTTTGTCCAAAGTGAGGTACAGATGAGGATCAGGGAGCAGGGTCAGCAAGCAAGACTACACGTCGTGCTCAAGGGCCCCACCGGGATTTCATCACTCAAGCCATGGGATTTGATCCCACAACCCTCCGGTACACTCACTAAATAAGACCCGGCCCCTTTTCTGTGCATCGTGCATGTCTGGCCACTGCCACCCCACCGGGTGTCATTCACGCTGCTCACAGGGACGTCACCTGAGCATGGCGCCCTCTGCTGCGCTCAGGGAGCGTGTGACTAGTGGGTGACCCTGCTATCTTCAAGTGGGGGTGGGGGTGGGGGCATTTACTGCACTTTGCGTGTGACTTCATTCGCTGGCCTCCTGGCACCTCCCTAGTGGTTCACGAAGGTTTTCAGCCCAAGGTGAGCGAGCCCCCCCCACGCTAAACGCCGGCACTCAGTGCCACATGCTGCCCTGAAATTATCGGCTCGGCATGAATTCATTATGACTCCCACTTTATGACGGACGTAGCTCTCGAGTCTCTCTTCCCCTGACATCCTCTTCCCGTGCGGCTGCGAGGCGAGAGCGTTCCAGGCGAGCAGGATGCCGCTTCCCGCCTCCCTCGCTCCCTCACTCTCTCGCTCTCAGCCCACTCGCCAAGCCTCCCCCACAGGTGGTGATGCAATCCGCGTTCTCCCGCTTGCAATCGCAAGGCTGGGAGTAGGCTGGAGGAGCAGGTGCACCTCCCAGACGTGTCGGGGGCGGGGAGGGGGTGGAGGAGAGAGAGAAAGAAAGAGAGAGAGAGAGAGAGAGAGAGAGAGAAGCAAAGTGGCAGAGAAACAGAACAGAAAAGAAGGGGGGTAGATTGACAGGAAGGGGGGGTGACCCATTCTGCGGTGACGGATTCTTGGGGGGGAGGTGCCGATACCCTCAGCTGCCGGGTGACTTCTGTTACTTGTTACTTCGGATGCCTGTTCACATGCGCGGGGGGGGGTCAGCTCCATCGCCTCTGTGTGAGTCACGTCGGATGTGAGTCACCGCCGGCGAGATCTCTGACCGGAGAGGGTCATTCTCATGGACACCCGTCCCACAGGCTGCATGATCCGGGTGGCGCTCTCATGGCTGATCGGAGTGCGACTTCGCCTGCCTGAGTCACCGCTCAGATGGCCGTGGACGGCAGCCTCGCTGTGACATCGGCGTTTCAGACGAGCTGCTTCGGAGGGCCGCTTATGGCATCCGTGCTCTCCTGCCACACGCCGCACATGTCACTGATTTCACTATCGGGTCACTCCAAACCTGAGATGTCGATTAATGGCGCCCCACACACCCTGTCACTCATGAAGCCCACACGGTACTGTGGGGACCCTACAATCTCTCCCTTAGTTCAGTATTTCACAGTCCAACCCTTGGGGAGCCACAGACAGTCCATATTTTTGCTCCATTCCAGCTCCCTGACAGACAGTCCACATCTTTGCTCCCTGACAGACAGTCCACATTTTTGCTCCCTCCCAGTACGAGTATGTACGAGTCCCCAATGACCTGAATGGGAAACACTGCCTTAGATGCCTTCTGAACCCTGGATGCCAAAGGATAGAGGATGATGCCTCATCAGCCCGGGTTCGTAACCTCAGCTGCTGCATCTGCCACTACCTGAAAGCCTGATAACTGCAAAGGGCTGATGACATGATATACATTTATATAATAACGGTATATAATGAAGGGCTGGGAAATAGCGCTCCATCTGTGCTGCTCAATGTGTGAAAGTCACTGTAGGTCTGTCTGCGCCCGAGCGCCGTGGCCCAGCGGGGTTTGGGTTGGATCCTCTGTGTTGCCCTTCTCTCTGGCTGCATGTGGAGTGCGGCCAGAATGTTGTCAAAGGCCACCGGAAAGGGTTATCCCGCAAAACGGAACGCCATTCCCTGTGCTGGCATATGCTGGGAGATCCTAGGCCGGGCCAGGTGGGCGCGGAAATGCGGTGGTGATGTCGGCGGACGTGTGTGCGTGCGTGTGTGTGTGTGTGCATGTGTGTGTGTGTGTGTCTGTGGGTGTGGGGGGAGGGGGTTCCCAAGACGGGGGAGACTCCTCCCTTCACGAATGTAGGGATTCAGCAGGGATTTGGGAGCTTAAACGTCTGTGATTAATTACGCTGCTCTGGCTAGCAGCAGAAGCGCAGGGTTATTAAGACTTTCTAGCTCTACGCCTGCAGCTGAGCTGCTGGACCAACTGAAGGTCTGACATAGGAGGCCCCAGAGCTCCTTCCAGATGGCAAGAAGCTCCAGGCCCTTCAGAATATTTATTGTGGATCATCCACCAGTCTGTCCATCCAGCCATCCATCCATCATCTTCCTAGTCCTATACATACAGGATCATGTGATTAAAAAACTATTTTACTTAGATAATCATCATCTTCATCGTCATCATCTTCATTTTCATCAACCAAATAATCAAGTAAAACAATGAAAACCTTGCATTACAATTTATTTCAACTCTCATATTACACCCCATTACCATTTATTTAAATGCTAGAACTAAATTAGGACAGACAGGTCTTTGTCTTGGCGCTGCTTATTGGTGGCCTGGCGGTTTGCATTAAATGCTGCAACTGCTGGTGACTGGGACTCTGTGTATAACGCGGAGATATCTCACGCGCTGGGAGTGCTGGCTCCAGACTTCCTGAATTGGCCTTGATCACACCACCCCTGGCCCCAATGTTGCATCATTTCTTCTTATATATATATATATAAGTTTTAAGTCAACATTCTTCCCAGTTAAGGGAGAAGGCCCTTTTCCTTCAGAATGCCCGTTAGTTTATGTGTGCTGCTCATCAGTCCATCCTAAAAGACATACAGTCTTCAGCAAATTTGATCACGTCATATTTTACTGGAACCATCCCAGCTGTGTAATCCACCCCTAACCCCCCCTAGGGATGATGCCAAGGTTCCATGCTCAAACCCTTAATGGGGGGGGGGGCAATTTCAGGTCCAGAAAGTACAAATCCAGACCAAGATTTTGTTTCAACCAGTCTATTGAGCAAAAAGAGTTACATTCACAGAGTACTCAGCTGGTTGGTTGGAACAAAACCTTGGTCTGGATTTGTACTTCCTGGAGCTGAATTCTTTCCCTCTGCGCTTTCCAGCGGTCATGCGCTTCTGTGATTCTTGCAGCTCTGGGCCTGATTCAGATTAGAGCTCTGTGTTCCTCAGCCTTGCCCCTCCCACACTCCCCCTGGGGGGGGCCCGGTTGGCACCTGTACACCAGCCACGCGGCGCCAGTGGCAGCTTCCAAGCCTGCTCGTCAACCGGGGAGCCGTCGGGGGCCGAGGGGACATGGGAGACACGGCTCCAGAAGGATTACAGTCACCTGAGCAGAGGAGGCTACGGCCCCTAGCAGCCACGACCTACCAGGACGTGTCACAGTAAAGGGGGTCTGGCCTCCTTGGGCAGTGATGGGTTAATTTTCCATTGTCACATGACAAAGGCGCTGGCCGCCTCCCCTTTTGCACACACGCTCTAACTCGCGGTCTGTATTTCTTCTTCCATGGTTCTGACCACTTATCCGCCTCTGCACACTCGTTCCCCTCATACGACCCCCCACCCTGGTCACCTCCCCCTCGCTTCTAACCATCTATTTCTCCCAGCCCCCAGCGTCTGGCAGCCAGACAAGGTCAACATGGCAGCTTCCCTCTCTCCCTCTCTCTCCCCTCCCTCTCTCTTTCTCCGTCTCTCTCTGCCTTTCTCTCCCTTTCTCTCTCCCTCTCTTTCTGTCTCCGTCCTACAGCTCAGTTGAGAGAGACCCCTCCCTAGTGGTGGCTCTTTCATCTTCCGCCTTTCTCCACCCAGAGAAATGGACAGAGAGAGAAAGAGAGAGAGAGAGAGAGAGACTTTTGCGCCATAATGCTTGAATCATTACAATATGGCTTAAAATATTTGAAAGCGTCATTAAGCCAGCACTCCAGCGCAGCCACAAATTGCAGGGTTCGCTGGCAGAGTGGGATCTCACTGAAAGGGGACAAATATTCGTTACAATCCCCACTGAGTGCCGTCACTCCGTCACGCAGGCCGATCAGCCAAATCCCTCACAGATGGGGACAAGGACGCGCCTAACTCACAGGCTAACAGGACCAGGGCCGTACAGTAACCCCAACAAACATCTATCAGAGAAGATTCCACAGCCAGCCCCGAAAGGAAAGTCTTACGCTGCTACTGACACACAGCGACCTCGTTACGCCTCAGTCAGAACACAGTGAAGGACAGACAAGCCGTCACATGCTGCAGCCACAATGACACGCTCTGGGGACGTTCACAGAGGGTCACCTGGTCTTACAAAGCAGCATAAGACCACAGCAGCAAGGATCACCCCGAAAGTTATTTAAACCCCGACTACCAAAGCAACCTTCTAAATGCACATGCTAGAGGGAACCAGGATAGCAGCGCCCCTCCGGGGAGAGGATGGACACCATGTGACACTCGCCAAGCAGTCAGCTGACCTCTGGCCAATAAAGGGGGGGGCAGGGAGTGCTTTCACCAATCTCAGGTGGAACAGGGTGTGTGTGCGTGGGCCACTATGTGAAACAAAGCACAGAGAGACGAAAAGGACTGAATTCATAAATGTCACAGGAAAAATGGAAGAAATGTGACAGAGAGGGAGGCAGACAAACGCAGGGGGAATGAGAGAGGAGAGATGGGGACAGGGAGGCAAGGTGTGAAGCGGCAGAGGGAACGCTTTGGACTTCCTCCGATGGGAAGCACTTTGGCTGGAGACGAGGACCAGAGGCAGAGCTGGAGAGACACCTGGCTCCGCCCACACCCCACCGGCGCCCACTGGCACACATTCACCCGCTGTGTTCCTTGCAAGTATTCCGGGCATACAGGAGAAACTAAAAATTGTGGCCGTGCTAATAAATGGTAATCTGAAGCCGCTGTGGGCCTGGCTGAGCCTAGGTAGAGGCGGCGTGGGGCCGATGGCACCGGGGATGAGGACCCTTCCAAACGAGCCCTCAGATTATATTCCCTCTCTTCATTCTGTCTTTCTATTGGCCTGAGCCTCCCTGACATAGTTTTCCCCTGACCTTTGATCCCAACCCCCTCATGTTCCGGTGCAGAAGGAGGTTAGTAAGCACAGAGACCCCCCCGGAACAGCAGCGGGTTAAGTGCACTGGGTTTGTGGCTGGCAGTAACAGAAGGAGAAAGAGAGTTAAGGGCGTGAAACCAGCTAGAAATTCTTCTAAAGAGTGCACCCCCCTCCCACCAAGATCCCTCCCCAGCCTGTGAGACGGCGCTCCGCACCAGATGTACCGCGGAGGATTACAAAAGGTGACAGCGGTACGGCAGATAGCGTGGGTCGCCGTGTGCAGGTGGCATGGCCGCTTGCATAACCGTGCAGGCGTGAGCGAGCCGCTCCTGGGAGGCCGCAGCCGTCGCGGCTTTAGCCTGGAGATAAATGCTCCTCTGAGGGATGCCTTCCCATCAGCCTCTGCGGCTCCGGCAAGCTCTGACCCAGTGACGGCCTGAAGCGTTAGAAATGACACACGGATATTCGTGCGGGCACGCCTGTCCTTGTGGGGGCTTTCGTCTGCCTCCGATTTAGTGCAAGAGCAATACCAGCATCACAGATAAGTTTGATAAATGATAAAAATTACAGAAAAACTGAGGTTTGATCTTTTTAAACCAGCAGCATAGCCCGTACACTTGTGTGCACGCCTATAGCCCATCATCACTTGGACAGATTTCAGTTACGGTCTCACACATTAAATGCACGAGTGGTGTCTCTCAGACAAGTCAACTATCACCGTGATATTTTACAGAAGACTTGCTGCCAGCTACCTCAGACATCCAGCAGTACAACTGGGTGAACTTGCAACTGTGTGTTGTGCCATCCTGAAGTCAGTAATCCGCTGGTACAGACAGAGGATAAAACCGAATTATGTGTGATGCTGAAGCGTAATGAAAACACAGGAGAACAATGGCATGTCTTGCTTCACAGTCTAAGGGCTGTGCTTCTGCTGCCGAGCGCTTGGTCCTTTGTGACCTATGGAAACTAACAGACAGCTAGAACTGCCCTCATGGGAAATGAAGTTTAGAGTTGACTTCCTGTCTGCCAGGCACGCTGTGGGAGAGGGAGTTCCGAGCCGGCTTCCTGTCTAAGTCACGATGGAGATCTGCAGCTCCAACAAAGCAGGAAATGAGGTGGCAATGGATTGGGGTGCAGACCTATCAGCAGGGCAGACTGTCCACCTTTCGCCAGGTGGACGGACAATTGTTCTGCATTAAGGGTGTCTTTGCAATTTCAAAGATTTTATGGTTAAATGCAACCACCAGCTACAATTACAGCGACTGTTAATAACATACAGTGAGAACGTTACTCCAACATCTGCCGTTTAGCCAGGCGGCCTCCTCCTGTCAGTCGGACCTTTACTCACGCTGGTCCAGCTCAGATTCCCAGATTCTCTTCTGCCTTTCTGTGCTTCAGGAATCGGTTCTTATTTTCTCCACTTTTACTTTTTTTTTTTTTTTGCCAAAAACAACCTAAATTAAAGAAACGTTGCCTTTGGCCCTCCTCAGAGATCAGCTCTGAATACGAGCACTGCTGCACATTTCCTGCGCTGTGTGTTTTTCAGGGTGTTGGTTAGTGTGTTGCACATTCGTTGCATCATGCGCGCTCTGGCTAAGAGAAGGAAAAGACAGCCTCCAGTTTGGGCTCCCTCCACCTCCCAGTTCAACATGGTGGGTCTGACTGGGCTGAACTCTTTCCAGAGACAATATCAGCCCCCACTCCCCCCAGATACACACACATCATGTACCCACCTCTACTATACTAAGCCTTCTAAACATTTCTCAACTTACCAAATCCTTCCAGGAAAACCATTTCAATATTCACCCCTAAATTCCAGACCCACCAAAGTTCTGATGGCTCGATCTGCTTCCCATTAGCTGCTCCGGCGGTGCTGTGTGGGTTAAACAGGCAGCGATGGACAGCTCGCGCTAAATCCCACCCATGACGGCTTTCAAAGGCTCGCTTCTCCCACAGCTACTGCCAAGGTCGTGGTGGGACACCCAACCGGAAGCGAATGCTGCCCTCCTTGTTCTCACACCCACGGTGCCGGCCTTGGACGCGACGTGGGTCAAAAGAAAATAAACCTTTGTCGTCCCATACAGTAGAGAGACACATCTGATGCAAATACGTCAGTAATGCTTCGCAAACATGCTGCCTGTCAGTGTCGTGTTCTCCCGAGGAAGCGGCCTGACCTTTCGGCTGTGCCCAGCATTCCAGATACCCTTTTCCTAAAGGGTTGCCCTCTTCGGGCACCTTGTGGGGCAATCTGGAATGGACACGACTGATTCCTTACGGCCGATGCGGGGCACCGGCTTGCAATTCCCCCCTTCTCTATCCACTAGGCGCCTATCCTTTGCTGAAGTGCAGCACATGGCAAAAGCCCTTGTGCTCCGCTGTGATCTGCGCAGTAATATGGACCCGCGGTAATATGGCCCCATGGTGGTCACTGGGCAGCATTCAGAACCCGTGGGGCAGCGCGGTAACGTCCGCCACCAAGACACACTACAGCTGCTACCTTTCCTACCTACGATGTCGAACAGGGTGATTCCTCAGCAGCAGGAAACATCATCATTCGATGATGGGGAAATGTTACTGAACGTTCGAAGTCATTCATTTATGACATCATAGTGACCTAAATGCTCACAACTGACCTCAAGCGACCTGAACTGGACAAAATGAGGAGCCAGAAACCCAAGGAGGTCTGAAAAACAGAACAGTCAAAGTACCCTAACACAACAGAGGGTGGGGGGCGTCTCTGAGCATCTCACAGGAAGCCCAGTCTTTATCCCTTATCCCCTGAATGCTGAAGACGTCGTCCAAAACGCAGGGGGCCAGATGTCCTGACCACACAAGGGTGGCAGTAAAGTGTTACGTAACATAAGAAAAGACCCCGAGTAAAACTCCCTGATGTATATAATGCAATCATATATTTTTCCGGACCATACTGGGCATGATTCTGCGGGTTCCTATTAAAAGAAGTTGTTTAAAGGGATCAGATTATATTCCCGGTGAACTCACGATTCGGTCCTGATCCGCTGTAATTGCTGCTTTCAGCTCGCCAGCTGCGGAGTCCCTCATCTAAAGGGCCGCCCGATTCACCATCCGCTTCTTGTTTTATTTGAGTTTCACGTTAACCAAACTTCATCGTTTTTACGTACTGTGGAAAATTTATTCCTGTGCGTTAACAGCCTGTTCTACTACCGGCAAAATAAATGTTTCGTTACATTAAATAGACTTAACAGAAGTGTTACAACGTGTCCAATTTATAACAAGTTTAGGAATGTCTACCACGTACCCAACAATGGGGAAAAAATCAACAAAGTCAGATGACAATCCTACTGATGAACCAAAACGGCATTCCAAAGCACAATTAGGACGATGGAGGGAGAACCACCCGCAAGTCGAGATCGAGACAGCGGGTGACTCTCGAAGCGCCGTGTCCCGCAGACAGCGGCCGGCGGCGCACGTACGCCCAGGTCACGGCCGCGGGATTCGCTCAGTCAGCCGGCGCCCGGGCAGGGGGGACGCGCATTTCGGGACTCCAGTAAATGAGGTCAGTCGATCATGTCCGAAACCACAATAATGTCACATTTACTTATGAGTCGGACGTGGACATATTTAAACAAACTATGGAAAGTACGGTGCGCATATACACATTCATCCATATAGACCAGGCACATATATATACACACACACGCATATGCATACACCTTTAACGCTTGTGTGTCATGGTAAATAATATGGAAGTCCTGGAGACGAAATTACCTTTAAAAGCCAGCGAACGACGTTTTTTTCTACTTCTTTTTCCTTTTTGAGGAAGTTTCGTTCAGTCCTCCTGGAATTTCCACTTGTCCTAATGGAGACGCTCCTGTTTTTTTATCGCAGTTTTCGGACGTCCGCTACAGTCAGAATCGCGGAGAAACGGCGCAGATACCGATGGTGCCAATTAGGTGCTGATTGAGGCAGGATATTGCCCGGCCATTGTCGCTAGAAAATAAACTAAGTATGAAAGGAATGGTAGAATGAAGCGCTGCGGCGCTTTCGTCCTGTCGAAGAATAAGAATTAAATTAATTGTTGTCAGTTTCCAGAGGATGAGATGGTTCTCCTGCCTCCAGAAACCCGTTCGAGGTACACGGTGTCTATAGTTTGACACAGTTACTGATTTGCAATATAAAAACCACCGGTTGTTATACTGGGAGAGTTACTCGGAAATTTCGGCTGTGGCTCACGGCGCATCGCTCGCTTGCGACGCTCGTCAAGTGGCTCTTGCGGAAGGTGGTCGCCTTGGCGGAGTGAGGAGTGTGCTGAGCTACAGGGAGCGCGGAGGTGCCGAAGGGAGACCCCCCTCCCGTCCTTGTCCTCCTATCCTGATGCAGACCCGTTCCGATGCCGTCGTCCTCCTTGGCCTGTCTGCCTCTCGCACTCCCTCGTTTTTCTCCTCCGCCGTCAGGAGACGCAAACGGTACGGTGGTCTCCCCGCGGCCGCCCGATCGCAGACAGCAGCCGGAGCCGAGCCAGCCCGTGTCTCCCTTTCGTCTCCCCGCACGCAGCGGACTGGCCCCTGCTCTGCCAGCTCAGCGCATGCCTGCCGCTCCGCCCCTCCGCCGTGGGCAGGGCTCCTCTCTCCGGAGGTCTCCCCACCCTTCTCCATACCGTCCTCCGCACACCGATTACGCCCTCATTGCGAGATCCCCTTTCGTTATTGCCATAACATAAACAGCCCTCCTATATACTCTTTCGCTATCTTTGCTATTTTTAATTGTATGGTTTTCTCTAGCAAACAGGATCCTTAAACTGGGATACTGAACAGTATTGAAAAGGAAAGCGTTTACTTTTTCCTCGCCTGATATTTCTGTCACAGAGCTTTAACCCTTTCTGTGTGGTGTATTTTTTATGTGTATTGGATCTTTTATCAGATAACACGCTACCAGTTTCGAAGTGTGTTAATAAGCTACTTTATGGCCAGATGAGCCTATAGCTCTCTATACATCGGTGCAGGTGAGCTACTTGTCAATTAGAAGAGCATTAAACACACAGACAATTTAAATAACACACAGGTTATTTTATGGATGGATGGATTGATGGATGGATTCTCACTGTTTGTTGACGTCTTACATTTCTTTATTCATGTGAAAGGAATATTTGCATTTGCGTTTGAATTAAGTCTAACTCTTTAGACTGCCTTTAGATTTCTCTTTATTTAAAAAAAATCATAGACGAACGTATTTCAAATAACTTAAAAAGTACTTCAAATGTTAATCAAGCTTGGCCTAATGAACGTGATGATGCTTGGAAATGCTTATTCCTTACTGCCTCTATGCAACTGTAGATCGGAGCTCGAGCCCAGTCACTGGCCCGTAAATATTAACTGACTGTAACATTTAAGTAACATTTAAATACTAACGCTTCCATTTCCGGGAGGCACGGAGGGTAACACTTGATCCGTTTCGGCTCCGGCGTTGGGAGTTCCGAACCCCTATAATACTGATCAGGATGTTTAGAGCAGGCGTGCAGGGCAGGAGCCAAAGGGGTGGCAGGGGTGGCAATTGCCACCCCCAACAGAGCCCTTCCCACCCCCAGTGCCACCTCGCTGGAAATAGTTAACATTAAAGTATACCAATGAGGAGATTGGGCAAAGATTTGAGCGGAAAATTGTAATCTCCGAGAACAACTGAAGGCGTCCCGACGCAGTAGTACCCAGTGCGTGCTGCTTATTGACATGTCGTTGGCTAAAAGCTCTGGCAGTGGCATGCGTTCCTACATGATCCAAAACATATCCGTGGCATTGATAACAGGAGGAGTTAAGCAGGCATTTATAACATGTTACCCTGTATTACCTTCTTAATGGGTAATTCATGTCTCGTTTAAATTAGCCACGAGTCCTGCTCGTGCTGATATAGATCGTCTTCTAGAAGCGTCTTTGTACGTATATGTATGCTTTAGTGCACATGCTGAATTATAGTGTTGTTTTATTATTTTAGCAAAGCTAGCCCTTGCTTGAAGTCTGTGTGGTAAGTGAATATGTGAAGAACCAGTCATTAGTTTTCTACTGCATGTAAGCAGGCTATACATGTCATACTTCACTATAATGTAATGTGAGGGTTTAATTAGCTGCCTAGATTAATTAATTCAATCCATTCAAATAAATAAATAAAATAAAATATTTTCCCTTCATCTATTATATTTATATGGAGCTCTCTGAGAAACCCTTGCTCACCCTTTGCCCCCCTTAATTAAAAGTCTAGCTACGCCTCTGCAGGGGTGGGCAATCATAACCGCAATGGGCCGATGTGTATGCAGGTTATTCAATTCAATTCAATTTATTTTTATATAGCGCCCTTCACAACAGAGTTGCTGCAACTCCCTAATTAGGTCAGTAATTAGAGGACTGATTGGCTGAAGAGTCCTCACACCTGGGTTTGAGCAGCTGACCTAAAGGTCCCAAAAACCCGGATATACAGCGGCCCTTTGCGTATAAGACTGGCCACCCCTGGTCCATCAGGCATTTGTATTACTATCGGAGGTTCAAACCCATACACCAAGCTGGTACTGTAATCATCACAGTTTGTGATGCAGATTGATGGATCTTAGTCAGATAAATGACCGATCTATACTCTGCATAATCTTACGGAAGATACTATCCAGACCAAAATCATATATTTTGGTTTTATATTTTGTGACATTTGAATTGTCAGGCGAAATGAATATGAACGCGCGTAGCAACGCCGTTTAGCCACCAGATGGCACAATAGCGACAACGCTGGTCTCACGCCGTAACTGTATGGATTGAGGTTTATGGTGGAAGGCCGATACTTATCTTGGGTTTGCTTTAATTGCACACATTAATCATGAATGCATCAATGGTTACAATAAAATCGTCAACGGTGGTTTAGGGCACAGATATGTGTCAGAAAGTTAATGCTACCTCTGTTACTGTAAACACTGTTACAATACAGCAATGCAGAGAGATCGAACTCATTTTGCACAACGACAATAGCTGAGGGGGGCGGCATGGTGGTGCAGTGGTTGGCACTGTTGCCTCACACCTCTGGGACCTGGGTTCAAGTCTCCGCCTGGGTC
>JABFDZ020000049.1:11131257-11147427 GCA_019775955.2 Pollimyrus isidori
CGTCTCCCCGTAGGCGTCCCCAGACTCCCCTCCCACGGCGCTCTGGGGGCCGTCTCCCCGTAGGCGTCCCCAGACTCCCCTCCCACGGCGCTCTGGGGGCCGTCTCCCCGTAGGCGTCCCCAGACTCTCCCACTTTTCCTTACTTTTTATAATCTGTTTGGTTGGTCTTTGTTGGACTCACTCAGTCCTCAGTCATTGAGAAGCTATAATATTTTGTTTAAAAAATTGGGGGGTGGGGAAAAGAGGCTTGGCCTTTGTAAACAAAGAATAATAAAGTTTGTACTTTGTTTTTTAGACCTCTTGTTTCAGAGTGTTTTTCTTAAGCTTGACTATGCAGCATGGTGCTAAAAATTATTTATTACTATGCATTATTATTAGATAAAACTGATAAAGGCACAGAACATGATTTGAAATATGGAGTGTAATACAAATCAGTGTCCATCAGATGGCGCTAAGTTTCAGACTGGGTGGTTTGAGGAAAATGACAAGTTGAAACACAATACTTTGGGCTAATTGTGGTAATCACACAGCATCTGTCCACTACAGGTGAAAGCCTGTATGATTGAAAGCCTGTAATCAAGATGCAAAGAGCAGAAGATCAGGTTTCATGTTTATCAGCTACAGATCAAATAGCTGCTGCTGGCAACATGCAAATGTTTCATTCTATTGCCTCTAGAGGCAGGTGTCTGTAAATTCAGAATCCTGCCTCATATCTTGCTGCAATTTACTTCTGCAAAAATGTAAATGGGTATCAGCTTCACGTCACAATTCATCACTGTTCTCAGCAGGCAAGCCTCTCCATGGGGGCTCAGCAGGCCATGAAACACTCTATATGTACTTTTGCGTTAATTCAAACCCGAGAGGCCTGTTGTAAAGAGTAACTAATGCTTCCTATTCAACAATCTCCCCTCAAGTTTCATGCTGTAACTGGCTACTGTTGTTATACCTCTTACAGGTTTAGCATAGAGCAAATATTTACACTGCAGCTGTGAGCATATCGATCGTTGCTACTGTTAGGTATAAATGCACATGCTGCACTCTCCTTCGGAAGGCATGCTTTAGGTTTTTGCCATTGGCTGCTGTCCATATTCCTTCTGCTGATTTGGTGTGTGCCGTGGCTCCCATTGGCCAGGTGTGTTGCTGTGTGGCTCCCATTGGCCAGGTGTGTGGCTGCGTGGCTCCCATTGGCCGGGTGTGTGGTTGTGTAGCTCCCATTGGCTGACTGTGTTGCTGTGTACTGCAGCTCCCATTGGATAGGTTTGTGGCTGTGTGGTTCCCATTGGCCGGGTGTGTGGCTGTGTGGCTCCCATTGGCCGGGTGTGTTGTTCCGTTCTGCAGCTCCCATTGTATAGGTTTGTGGCTGTGTAGTTCCCATTGGCTGGGTGTGTGGCTGTGTGGCTCCCATTGGCTAGCTGTGTGCTGTGTGCTGTGTGCTGCGTCTCCCATTGGATAGGTTTGTGGCAGTGTGGTTCCCATTGGCCGGGTGTTTGGCTGTGTGGCTCCCATTGGCTGGGTGCCCCCCCTCCCCCATGCTGCGCTGCTCCAATCCTGCCTGATGGTTTCTGTTTCAGTTTGTCCATCTATTCTGCCTCAGAGTGTAGCTGGAACCCCTTTTGGCGCTGCCGCGGCCCATTGGCATCCGCTGGAATTCTGCTGAATTTCATGTGGCTGGTGTGGGGTTCGGGGCGGAGGGGCTCCTTTAGTGGTATAGCCCTTCATGGGATTCCCTGGTCCACCCCAGCCCCCCACTAGAGTGGAAAAAGAGAGCCTGTTTTGTAGAGGTCATGGTTCACCAGTGGTGGTTAAATTTGGCACGGGACTACAGGGGACACCAGAGAAGGGTCGTGCTAAGATTGTGCTGCCTTGGGGGACACAGTAGGGTGCGTGCGACGGACGTCAGCGCCTCCCCCGTATGCGCAGTTTAAGTGCTAATTTCCTTCTGACTGCTTTCCAATAAGCTCCCTCCTGCGCCTTTCTGGGTCAGGATTTAACTCACTTGCAGACGGCAATTGGTTTCACTTAACGCTGATGGGGGTGGTCAGGTTCGGCGTTTTCACACTCAAAATCATGCGGCATGATGGAATTCATGACTCTTCTCTGCGGTTGTCTTTGCCAGTGAAGACTTTCTACCAGGTTTCAGAACCGCAAACTATCTGTTGCATAATATAATATAACACAAGGACATTAAGTGTCAAACATGACATAAATAAGCGTTACATTCATTTACTGCATTACATAGGCATTATGACAGTATTTAAGCTAATTGTTACATTTCCCCTTGTAAGTTGCAGTTTGTAAACGCTATATAGATGCTGACCTATATACTGTACTGTATGTCATCACTGCAAGTATATAGTTAATTCTGCACTAATGCTGTTAAAGAAGAAGGTATAATTACATGTTTAAACATTAATACAGGGGTCAGACTGACAGCTGTTTCCATCATTTAAGGTGCTGTAACTTTATCTTTCACACATTTTTTTTTCAATAAACGTTTTGCCAGAATGTCCTGCTGCATTTTATGATTGGGCTTAATTTTTCTAACAGCTGGTGTTGAAGAGCTTGAATGTCTGGGCATTCCTCACATTTCTAAATGCCCCCGACCCCCCCTAACCCCAGCCAAATACACACGCACACACAGACACCTGGCTCTCCCACTGACTCTCCAGTTCATTTCTACGATTTGTACACCATTGTCCTGCCCCTCACTTCATATTTTGATAATGGAAATGTTGTTTTTAATTATGGCCCCCCTAAGAAGTGCCAGACTTTGCTTGACTTATTCATGCTGCCGGATGACTGGTTACATATGTTCTTGTTGTTGTTGTTGTTGTTGTTCTTAGTGCCTGTTTGGTTACTGCTTTGTTCCTTCCGACAGTGGAGGCGGTCATGCCAGGTTGTATTAATACACAGGAATCACATTTTCAACACAATGTTGGAAGACCTTCATGTTTATATGGATAGAAAGCATCTCAGTGGAAATCAGTGTCTTGATTATTGTGCAAAGGATGGATATAGGGAATTTCAGAGAGCTCTTGGACTGATGTTAACAATCCTATTCAGACAGGTAGTATACAGCGTTTACAGAATGGAAGCGGGTATCGTCACGCGAAGCTGTGGGAACGGCCAATGAAGTGAAACATTCCAGTACTTTCTGTCTTAGACAAGCCAGCAGATGGATAGCTGCTGCTCTCTCAGGGCCCTTACTGTATCTGCTGCTTGCACTGTCTGTGTTGTCCTGCTCTGTCTGCAATGTCCTGTTCTGTCTCCACTGTCTGCTCTGCCTGCGCTGTCCTGCTTTGTCTGCACCATCCTGTTCTGTTTGCAATGTCTGCACTGCATGCTCTGTCTACGCTGTCTGCCCTGTATGCTCTGTTTGCACTGCCCGCTCCGCCTGCTTTCTCTGCACTGTCCTGCTCTGAGACTCAAATCTGCTTCCGTGCCCCCCCCCACTCCCAAACCCCAACGTCCTCCCCCACCCATCTCCAGTGTGACCTTTGAACTTTTCCTCCTGGTATATATAGCCAGTGTGACTGTCGCCAGTCTCCTGGCAGCCAAAATGAAGGGTATAGCCTCAGTCTGCTGCTTCGTCTCTCTGCTACTCCTGTCCTCAGCAGGTAAGGAGTGATCGCATGTGTCCGCCGTGAGAGTGGCGGGGTGGGAGGTGAGGGGGGTGTCCCTACTGGCACCGCGGACGCTGTGGCTTGCTGTGATAGGGGTGTCTCTGCGGCAGGCTTGGTGATAGTTACTGCAAGTGAGCCGACAGTGAGGGTCCAGAACAAGGGCACGCAAACATGCCAGGGCCCGGCGGCCCGCGTCTGCATCGCCGTCCCTAGGGCTCACCTTGGGTCGGCCTCTGCAGATAAGCGCCGTTTAGACATGCGAGACTTTTCCTAGACTCTCCTGCTTCTTGTGGAAAGAGGCGGCGGCGCTGTGATGTTTGCGTCGGCTCTCATACTGTTGGACTGCGATTCAGTTCAAACCCATATCAATGTCCCGGGGGGGCGAGGGAACGTCGTTTAAAATCAGGAATTTAAATCAAGACCGTGGCAGCTGAAGGAACCTTCTCGGAGCTCCCTGGTGACGCGCTTGGCCGGCACATTCCCATTTGCTCTGGAAAGTGTGTTTCTGTGGCGGTCTGGGTTTGTGATTTCCGTGCATGTGTGCGGCCGGGCAGCCTGCGCTCTCCCGGCTCTGCCTTTTCATGCCCTGCGCCGCGGCACCAGCTGATGGAAACAGGCGGCTGCAGGGGGGTACAGGGATGGGAGATGAGCCCCCCCCTTCTTCTGGAATCTGAGGGTGGGGATTTAATACAGAATAATATAGCGTCTTGTTCTAAGGCCTCCTTGCGCTGTAAAGGTGGCTCATGGTCCTTTGCTAGTCGCTGAGGGTCACTGGTCCACAGATGGCACTGGGGTACCACGGCAGAAAAGAGGCCTCTCGGTGGAATATCTGCAGCGTCCCAGCATGCTGGTCCCTCGCCGGAGCCCCCCATCCGACCGCGGACAGTTGGCCGTACCCTTGTCTGTCCTTGGGACCTTTTCAGCCTCGGCTGGCCCGGCGTGTCCCGGCTGCCGTCAGGTGGCTAAGATTGGAAAGCGCACCGTAACCGGATCCTGCCCACGGTGGATCCCCGTTCCCCCCCCCAACCCTCAGAGTCCCGGCACAGCTGCTGTCACCCTGCACTGTCACAATCACACTTTATTCCCAGCTGCAGGCCTTATACGGTCATCCATTATCTTAGCGGGAGGAGTCTCTGCCAGTGGCCAGTAACGCCTTGTTGCCAGCAGATTGTCAGTCTGGAGTCTCCAACAATGAGAACGTTTGTGTGATGATGAGTGCAGGTTGGGATCAGCATTAGTAGATGAGCCCCAAACCCCCCGCCCCCTTAAACAGACACAGCACTCCCACGTGTCCATACCATCTACGCCCTTGGCGTCACCAGCAAAGTAACACATTTTGCAGCAGACATTCCCCCAGTCGGAGCGAGTGGCTGTCCATCTGCTGGTGCCGTTTTGTCTAAACCAACCAAACAGCCGCAAAAAAAACCCCCAAAAAACCCAGGGACAGGTACTTGCTCTAGTGCCTAATGAACTTCTCCAACATTCTCTGCCATCTGCTGCTTCTGTTGGCAGCTATGAAGCCACAAGGGGAAGGGCAGCTAATTACATAGCACCCGCTGTCAGGGAGCATGATTAGCATCTGCTTCTGCCTGTTTCTGGTAAGCCGGGCCGAAATTCACCCAATTTATCATGTCATTCTCGGAGTGGAAATGAGGGATCAATTACACCATGTAACACAGTTTTTGTGTCTGTGAAATAATTATTAGTTCCTGTTAGTTAATATATCCAAATGATAGAAAATAACTTTCATTTCAAAATAATTTTGATTTTGTTGTCAGGACAATAATAGCAAATGCATTAGATAACATTAACAGCCCTTGCAAGAGACTTCAAATTCTTTACCAAGTTTCAATTAGTCTAATCAAATTTAAAAATGACATGTCCTTTTAGACTGACAATTGTAAACTGTCAAAGTTACTGTCACTAACAAGACCCTAGATGTAGTCCCCCATCATATTCTTGTTGTATTGTCCTTGTTATCAATGCTTTAATTCCTTGACAACTTGGTGGAATCTTTCCCCTTGTTCCTCTGAATACACTCCCATATTCTCCTTAAAATTTTGTAGATGAGCATCCAGGATGTGCACCTTTAGCGACATCCTACACCCCGTAGCCTGATGGTTCCTTTCTGGTGTCTCTGCCATATGCACATAATTCTCGTGCTACTGCGATGAAGCTGCTCCAAGCTGCCTTTTGGGCCTCTGTGAGAGGCTGGGAAATTGCTGACACTATGATTTCCTTTATCTGTGGTCCAACAAAGATACCAGCTTTTATTTTAGCCTCAGACAGCTTGGGAAATAATTCTGCTAGGTAGCCATGTCAATGACATCTAGCAATATATCCCACTGATGTTACAGTAATTACTTTGGTGTATGTTTAGAATTTATATATACAACAGTTTGGCAACATAACTTGAATGACAGAATTATTAGCAGTGACTCAAACACGGTTTTGGTGCAGTGATGCTGAACTTATGGCCATGACTGTATACAAAAAGTTGGACAGAACCAATGAAAGATTGTTACTAGTTGATTTTGACCCAAGCAACAGCCAGCCAGGAACAAAACATTTTTTTTTGTTCCCTTGTGTTATCTTTTAGAGATGCTTTCGAGATTTTTATTTATGGTTGTCAATTCCATCCATCCAACATTCAATGGCTTACCACGGACAAGGCGGCAGGGAACAGAACTGTTTTTATAAACGTTATGGCTCTTTATTTGGTATTTATTGTCCCTCCAATCCACTAGAGGGCAGTGTCAGTAAAGAATACTACATGTGAGGGCCACTCGCTTGAGAAGTGATATATTTTTACTACATGTGTTTGGTAAAATGTTATGGAGAGTGTAGTGCCTTGGAAGGCTGACAAAGCATAATATCCATACTCTAGCTTTCATTGACAGTGTGTGGCATGATCTCAAAACTGCTTAAGGACAACATGAAATGTATCTTTTGGTGTAGTGGGTGCTGATACATATACCAGCTGTTTCAGGCTTTCACCTAGACGCCTGTGGATCCTTCTGGGCACTGACAGTGTTGGGTTGCACTGTTTTTAAAACCACTTTTTTAATGTATATTTTAAAGTTGCTCCATTAATCTCTAATTAAATGTTCCGGTTTAGAAAAAGTGAGCCCCAAAGTAAGATGTACCTGTCAGGGCTGGGTTTGGCAGTTCTGAAGTTACCTACTCACTCTCTGAGCTGGAGGGTGTTTCTGAGCTGGGGGGTTGTTTCTCGGTCTAGCTGTGCACCACTCAGGGCAACTTAATTCCAGGCACCTCCAGCACTTGGTTGAACACTTTTGAGAGACGGGGGCAGATGAGGAATGACAGACCAGCTGCTCGGAGCTCGGGGGTGACACAACTATCGCTTGTGTTCCTTCGTGTTGTGCTGTTGGCGGGCTGAGGGCGTCCCCCCGTCCCAGGCCCAGGTCCCTGCTAGCGCCATCCCCCCCTTCCCAGGCCCAGGTCCCTGCTAACGCCGTCCCCCCCGTCCCAGGCCCGGGTCCCTGCTAACGCAGTCCCCCCCGTCCCAGGCCCGGGTCCCTGCTAACACCATCCCCCCCATCCCAGGCCCGGGTCCCTGCTAACGCCCTCCCCCCCGTCCCAGGCCCCTGCTGACTCCCCCCCCCCTGTCCCAGGCCCGGGTCCCTGTTAACGCCACCCCCCCTGTCCCAGGCTCGGGTCCCTGTTAACGCCACCCCCCATCCCAGGCCCGGGTCCCGGCTATCTGTCTTCACATAAGCATCCGTGCCTGTGAACGGGTGGCCATGGGTTCGAGCGGCTGTGGGCCCTTGAGTAAAGCGCTTAACCCCCAGGTCCATGGGCAGCCCTTCACTGCCAAGCTTACTCCTGTCTGTGTGTCATGGAGACCAAGATAGGGTAGCTGAAAAGATGATTTCCTCATGGAGATCAATAAACTATTATTACTAACGGTACGGTGTGGGGCGGGGGGGGGCACCTACGCTCGGGGGAATCCCTATAGCAGCAGTAAGCAGACAAGGGAATCTCCTAGCCTGTAAGCAGGGCGTCACCCTCTCTGGGCCTGAGGTCTTTTGTGGCACTGTTAGGTGGGTAACAGGGTGTCCTTGGTTGGGGCTCCCCATACCCCCCCATTCATGTCCATGTTATGATACTCAAGATTGAAGATGCTTTATTTGTCACATGCATAGTTATACAGGTACAACATGCAGTGAAAATCATCCTGAACCACTCATACTTTGTGCAAATAACAAAGAAACTAGAAGGTAAATTGTAAAATAAACTGTGAATAAATTATAGAGAGTGTAAACCGAAAAAAGAGAAATAACCTATGAATTTACAAGAGTGTGCACAAATTACAGGAAGAAATACTTGTACACTTAGGCCAGTCATGCATACTTGTTGACAGATGTAATAGAACTGTCTTGTGTCAGTATATACTTTTACAGTATATACTTAGATAGACACAGAGTGTCTATCTAATGTGTATGTGGGTGTGACATCACACATACATGTGTGTCTCTGAGGCGCTCAGTGTGCTCCTGTGCACTGATGTGTTTATTGTGATTTATCTGCACACATGTGTGCGCTTTACACGCCCGAGTGCGTGATCCCTGCGTCAGACTTCACACCCATGTGCGTCTCGGGTTCTATGCTGTGAACCCAACAAGGGCTGTGGCAACCGAGGAATGTCAGTCTGACTGGGGGGTATCATTCTAGGGGGGTTAAAATGAGAGAGGACTTCTGCACCTCTCTTTCCATCCACTGATCCATTGTGTGGCTATTTTTGTCCCCATTGTGGTGCTGGCTGCCAGGAAATGACACCTGTCACCATCGTCATCTGCTCCCCTCCACCCACCCCGGTTTGGCCCCACCCTCAAGTCCGCGAGGCCATGATACCATGTCCCTGAGTTCCAGTGGGCAACATCGACCCATTAGTTTGATAACGGGCTCCAGGGTGGTTGGCAGCCATTAATTGGGACTCGCTTACATGTGCTGGGTTTTGTCGGCAGATTCTCTGTGGTCTGTCAGGCTCCACTTGCTCAGAATTAGCTGTTAGGATTTTTTAAATCCTTGCCTGCGGCTAATGGAACTGCCCCCCCACCCACCCAAAAGGCTCCCTCGCATCAACAGAAAATCCCAGGAGCTCAGGGTCCTTTGCTCCTCCCTAATTTCATTACTCTTAATTGAATCGGCCAAGTGCAGGCAGCAGCATGTGATCCCAAGGGGCTCACCTGCACCAGGGCTGTGTTTGGGAGGAATTAGCCGAAGGCCTCTGTTAAGGCTGGGCCAAGGCAGGAAGTGGAATTCAGGATCAGTACTGACTTCTCAAGGAGCACCCCCTGTACCAAACGTCATCCATCCATCCATCCATCCATCCATCCATCCATCCACTTATTGAGTATCAGATCATGGTGTGCCAGCAAGCAGATTAGGCGGGGGACACCCCGGGTATTTAAGATGGAAAAAACATACGTGGTGCAATACTTTCCAAGCAAGAGCTGCTCCTCATGCCTCGAATGATGATGAGCTTCACAGTCAGCTCCAGATACCTTTGCTTTGAAAGCCTGTCCAGCCTTCTGACAGAGGGACCTGCCCGGGCATCTCACACGCTCTGCCTTCTCCGCTCTCAGTCATGTTTAAGTGGAGAAGCATTCTTCAGAGTCAGTAAAGATGATGTATGAAGAATATGAATAGCACTACAGCTCTCTGCCATTTGCCAACCCCCCCCCCCCCCGCCCCCATGTTTGTGAAGGTAGGTCTTCTCACTGGAGAGTGTTTGCTGGCCAATTTCTCTGCCGTATTAAGTGTGCGCCATCTGCGAATGCATGTGCGACCTGAATGTTTGCCTAAACTGAACGGGGTTGCCAAGTGACAGCATCGAGCCGGGCAGGTGCTTAGCATTGGCATCCGTCGCTCTGGCACCCCGGGGGTTAAAGGCTGACCTGCATCTGCCGTCACATTTCACGTCTGGAGGAAAGAGCACCGTTTCAAGTAAGGCGTAAAGCTTTTGGATCTTATGCTTTGTCAGCCTTCCAGGACTGCATACTCTCCTTAACATATTACCAAACATAAATAGTAAATACAAATCACTTCTCAAGCAAGTGGCCCTCACATGTAGTATTCATCACTGACAGTGCCCTCTAGTGGATTGGAGGGCCAGCAAGGACCTTGTAAAGACCAATAACACTGATGTTTAAAAAGAATGGCTCGGGTTTTCCTACCGACAGTCTGCCAGGCCGCCTGACAGTGCTGCTCAAATGACAGGCTTTAAGCAATAATTTATGGGTGATGTCCGCTGCTTTTGCCAGCTCAGGCTCTTGTGTAGGGCCCTAGGAAAGGGAGGGGTAACACTATGTGCCTCATGGACAGAAGAGCCCAGGATGTGTTCATGGATGTGGCCCTAATTTGGAATTAAGGCATCATGTGATCGCTACCATTCTTTCTTAACATTTTGAATATATAGCTTGATCTGGAATCCTCTTTACCTACGCTTTCGCACACAAGACTACACTATGAGAATAAGAATGACGGCTATCCCTTAATTTGACCGTTGACCCAAAATGGCCGCCTTGTGAGTACTGAGCAGGGAGCTTAACTGCTCCCAGTCGGAGGATCACTGTATTGTCTGGGCCAGGATCACTGCATTGTATGAGCGAGGATCGCTGCATTGCATGAGTCAGGATCACTGCATTGTCTGAACCAGGATAACTGCATTGTCTGAGTCAGGATCACTGCATTGTCTGAGGATCTTCGGTGCGCTTATTGGCTGGCATCACCTTGTTTTTATTTGAGTATGACTTAGAGGTAGAGGTTGAGTCCTTGATAATGATGCTCTCAGCCAATCAGACGGTTGACGCCTGGTTGACTATCGGTGATGGGCTTCATGATGATGATGTCATCTTGTTTTCATATGATGAAGAACTGGAATGTTACATATACACTTGTATAAATAGTGCTATCAGGTATGATGGCTATGGTCTTCATGGTCATAATCACCAGGGTCCCCGCCTTCGGCCACTGCCCAACTTCCATAGCCCCTGACTCTTATGGCCCCTCCCATGGGTGGTGAGCCCATTGGAGGGGGGACCCACGTGGCTTGTTCGGGCGGCGCCCGACCAGGCCCCATGAGTGTCGACCTGGCCACCAGGCACTCGCCAGCGAGCCCCACCCCCAGGCCTGGCTCCAGGGGGGGGGCTCCGGTGACCTGCGTCCGAGAGAAACCGTGATTCCATTATGTTGTTCTTCATAGTAAGTCTGATGAGCCGTACTTCGTCTGGTTCTTCACCCCGGACCTGTTTGCCTTGGGTGACCCTAGCAGGGGCATTGGAACACGCAAACCCCTCCACCACGATAAGGTGTTGGCTCCAGGAGGGGATAATCAATGAATCCCTTGGCATAATTCTCAGTGACTGGCCAAGGCATCCTCTCTCACAAAGGCCTTCTCCAACCAGAATGGCCATGTCCGTTTACTTCAGCCCCCCCACCCCGGCCTGCCAGGGCTGGTTTGATTCCCCTGGCCGAGAACACAGAGCCAGGATGGGCAGCGTCAGTGACTGCATTCCTGCCTGCCTCCCAGATTACCTTGCTTGTTGACATCTTCAGAGACGCTGCTTCTACAAGACCCAGGAAGTAGAGAGCTACCAATTTTTAATCTGCCAAGCACATGGCACTATGATGAGACAAGCGATTAGACAGACAGCCTCAGCCTTCATTTACTGTCCACTGCTGAAAGGTCTTTCCAAAAAATGTGTCATTCATTGTCTCAGATTTCCGGAGACATTTCAGTTATATCATATATGTTAGAATGAGAAGTTTCAGTAGTGTAATCCCTCGATTACCTAGAGTGCCTCAGTAGTGAAATAATCATTAGAAAGGCTAACTGCAGTACTGTAATCTTATTTATAGAAACGCTACTGTCATTTTCATTATAAATGGAATTTCAGTGGTGTCATTTCAGCAATCTCCTTTATAAAGTATTTGCAGTTATATGTTCATTATTAGCAGTAATCTTTTGTCAACTCATCCCAGGACCTGCAACAATGCATTTTTAGTCTGCTTCTTTTTCGGGTGATTTCGTGTGTGCGGACATTTCAGAATATTTCAGAAACAGTATTGTACTGTTTACGAATTTAAGAATTTCACAGACAGGATTCCAAAATTCCAATTGTAAAAACTGTATTTTTAAAAGTAAAACACTGATTACTGTATTGCATTTATTCTCATAGGATTGTCTGGCTGCTTAGTGACTATTGGCCCATATGGCTCCCATTTTGGGCTGCTGGCTTTTTTATATGCCTGCACGCGCACAACGTACTGGGGAGGGACTGATATCTGTGTGGAGACGCTCCCCTGTGCCACACTCTCCCATGATGCTCCCCGGGGCATTGCATGCATAAGTGAGCCATCAGTGCCGGCCTGTTGGAATCTAGACAGGCGGACGGGGATGATTTTATTAGTGCTTTTGTGCAGCCAGAGACCAGCCCAAACGCTCCACAGCCATGGTGCGCTGAGGTGTGAATCACATCCATCCTCTGACTGCCCCTATAAATAACCCATGGCCTTGCTGTCAAACAGGAACTGGGGGCCACAGGGAGTACAGGGCAGCCATGGAGGTCGCAGAGGGGCTGGGTATCCATGAACAGCTCTAACTGGCTGCTAAGTCCCCTGGGGGGTTATAATTTGGCATGAGTGGCTGTGGGGGTGGGGTACTTCTCTATCATTCTGGACAATGCTGTTCAAAGCTCATGGGTGTTATGAATTGGGGAGCTTACTTTATCAGTGCCTCTGTTTTTTTTATTTTTAGTCTTTCTAAAAACAATAGATCGCAGCCAATTGCATAACCTGAGGATAATGACATGGGGTATGGGGGGCCTGAGCTACAAAAAGGGGGTTTCTGATATCTGACCCAGACGGATGATGGACGACTCTCAAGCTCGCCGTGCTTTTTATGTAATGTATTCCCACCTCTAACAAATGGAGTTGGGCTACCATGACACCCAGCCATGTGTCCTCGGGGCTCATTCCTCTGCGAGTCACATGATCCACATGGGTGTGGCCTAGCTGGTGTCACTACCTTAAATGGAGCCGTGCCAGTCAGGCCAGGTGCTGATGCCGTAAGAAGTCGGGAGACTTTCAGGCTGGGAGGCCCATGGGCGCCCTTGTGGAAGGGTCAGCGTGGGCCATATGCGACAACGATGCGGCCTCGCCCCTCTCTGATCAGCCTGCTCGCACAGATATCCTCACTCTCATGGTCCAGTGGACTTTTCTCCCAGATGCAGTGATGCGATTCAGGATCCACGGCTGCTCTGCACCACAAACCGCACGCCTTTGATGCCCCCAGGCCGCTTTGCCCCGCCACAGGCCGCAGTCCGCTTGCACACTGTGTAGTGATTGTCCAGTCGATCCTGTCTGGTCACCATCTGGTGTTTGACCCAGTCACATAGCTATATATACTGGGGTCCATATGCTCCAGTAGGTCATCTCACTTCCTATTTTTGCCACAAAACCTGACAGGCACCGTCAGCCGCCTCACGAGAATATCCCTGCTCCCCAAATAAAGGTGTGCTGAGAAGCTGCACCCCCTCTGGTCACTTTGGCATGGGCTAACAATCACTCTGGTCTGAAACTGACCAGGGCGGCCGTCATAGGCAAGCCACTTTGACCCCAGCAGCACACTTTTACGATTCATTTATACAGCAGGGCACCAATCGCCAAGCTTTTAATGGTGAGTGCTCCGTTTACAGAGGAATGAATGTGGGCAACTATCGAGTCACCATGGTAAAAATTAACAACCGCTGGGGTGGTGGGGGGGGTCCCTCTTGGTATCACAAACGGCAATGAAGATCTGAAAGATCCACCAGAGCTTGGCAGCCACTACAGTTGGGTAGTGCGAGCAGAATCCTACATGCACACGTAAAATTCAATTTTGGCACCAGAACGATGCAGGGAAATGTCTTTGTCAGATGTTCAATGGCAGAGCCCCCCCTTGGATTAAAGTGATACCTGCTGGTTGCCATGTCATTAAAACTAATAAAGTTTTAATAAAGAGCTTGCTCTGGTTGGATGCTGTTCACTGTTTTTGATTATCTTAGGGTCATGTTTCCTAAGCGTTCCAGTGTTGATGGTCCCTATATATTTTGCACCGTTGCCCCCCACACCCAACAGAGGAGGAGGACAAGGAGGTGCTGACCTCGATTCTGCGGGACCGCTCCCACATCGAGGAGACGCTGCGCTTGGCTTCTGAGGAGCCCTCTAGCGACTATACGGGTGAGTAAATGATCCCATGAATGTTAGGAAGCCCAGGGGTGGGGGGGGGGGGGGCGGTCAGACTCAGACCTCCAAAGGTTTTATTTCTCCCTACTTGGGTTTTTTTGGGTACTCTCCTTCATGGTCTTCTGAGTCTCTTTTTGTGCCACTTCCATGTCCCTGTTTCATGCACCATTTTGTATAAATGACTCAGCAATGAATTGCAACACTCTCACATTAACTGCCTTGAGGAGACTGTGTGGCGAAAGGCACTATATTATATATATAAATATATTAAATTAATTTGGGGGCCCAGGAGAGGACCAAGGGGGGCTTTAGTGAGACATGATTGTACCTGGACCTGAGCCATGTCTCCTGGACCCTTGGTTATATGCTGTGGTCAAAACCCCCGCCTTGGCTTCTGGTTCGGGAATATGTATGGAAGGTGGACATGGCAGTCTGCATACCACCATGGGGTCTTAGGGTTATAACTCTGCCCCCCACCCAACAGCGGCCCTGCAGAAACTGCGCAAGATCTACCACTCATCCATCAAGCCCATGGAGCAGGCGTACAAGTACAATGAGCTGAGGCAGCACGAGATCTCAGGTGTGTGTCTCCGTCAACTGCGATAAATCACCTGTGCAACTACGTCACTCTTTGTCCACTAAGTACAATTTAGGGCTACATGTGTTCTAAAGCATCAATTGCCGTGTCCTCGCAAGTCCATGAGTGTGGTCATGTGACCATGATTAAAGTGACTGACCGTCACCCTGGCTGAGCAGGTCCGTCAGCATTGTGGCGTCGGCTACATTCTGTTTTTTACTGCATATTCGGTATGTTTTATATGTATTTTCTCGTTTTAAAAAATCATTTTATTATTTTTCCATACATCCACCCATCCATTTTCCAACCCACTTATCCTACTGGGTCGCGGGGGGTCTGGAGCCTATCCTGGAAGCAATGGGCACAAAGCAGGGGACAACCCTGGACAGGGGGCTAGCCCATCGCAGGGCATTTATTATTTTTTTTTTATTGTATCTTTTTTACTTTTAAATCAGTGGTTTGAAATTTTGTTCTAATGAAAAGTATTTTATAAAATAAATGTCTTATTTTTATTACCCTGCCCTCTGTCCGCTTCTCTTCGCCATGATAACAGTTTTATTCACCCCTCCTCCACCTTTGATCTGAAATGGGTCATTTAATCTATACGGTATTTTCTTTTTTTAGTCATGCAGTGACCCTCGTTTAAGCAGGCAGTGCCTTTGTAGTGTGGTTTAGGCCATAACATGACCAGTGCTAAGTGCATCTGTTTAGCCTTTGCCAGCTGACCGCTGTGGATGGTCACACTTGGCACAATAAATCACAAAACTGTATTAAAAATCTGTTTTGGCTCTGGGATGACTAACCTTGCTTGCCTCACATCCCCACATGCAGCTTACCGCCATGTACTGAAACAAAGCCTGCCCTCTAGTGGCTCAGCATGGTAGCTAACCGCACACTCCACATTATTAACTTAAGCTCTCTTAACATAGGCATGCTGTATGGCTTTAGGGCAGCAGGTTAAGAGGTGATGCTCAAGAGGGTTGGATTTTTTTGAGAACAAGCGGTATGGTATCTAGCTAGCAGGTAAGTTTGTTGGTTTTTTTATTGGCTAGTTTGCCAGCTCCACAATACATCCTCCCTAACCTCATACTGACTTTCAGAAGACCACGTGAGAGAAGGGGGGATACCTGCAATACATTTTTGGTAGAGCCAGGTAGTGAGAAAACCTTTTGGTTCAGAAATAAGCCCTCCCCCACTCCTGTGACTTTGGCTGTACTGTATGAACCCGAACCCTAACCCTACTGGTGCTGCTCAAAGCATCAGTGCCCCCCCTTGGTCTAACCATCTCAGTTCTGTAGCTGGCCAACGCACCCTCTCTCTCTCACCACGGCTGTAGTGCTTGTCATCCAGCTCACAAAAGCAGAACGAATACAACACAGCACTTTGTTGCTTAGTTCAGGGGGTTTTTAACTTCTTAAGGGCAGAAGAAAAAATAATTGGTTCAGAGCAACTAGAGGAAGCAGGACCAAGACATCTAATTGGTTGAATCCACCTCCAAATAACCAATGTGATTGGTTATTTCTCTGAAACGTTCATTTTTCCTTCTTCCTTCAGAACATTTATGTGTAAATAAAACTCCCACGAGCAAAGTGGGGGTCGCAAGATGATTTCTAGGTTATGTTTATCAACTGTGATCAATTCCCCATTAACCCCTCCCTGCTCCAGTCGGCCACGTGGGGGCCACGAGTCTCTGACCCTGTTATTTTGGGGGGGGGGGGG
>JABFDZ020000049.1:11153710-11168776 GCA_019775955.2 Pollimyrus isidori
TGCATCCCACAAATCTCCATCAACTGCAAGATGCTATCCTATCAATACGGGCCAACATTTCTAAAGAATGCTTTCAGAACCTTGTTGAATCAACGCCAAGCAGAATGAAGGCAGTTCTGAAGGCGAAAGGGGGTCAAACACTGTATTATTATGATGTTCAAAATAATCCTTTAGATGAGTGTATATTGCAGTAGGTAAATAGTAATATCATGATCTTACATTAAGACATAATTATCATTGCACCTTGAACAACTAACACTTTTGTCAATTTAAAAGTGTCTTGAATTAAACTTCATGAGGCAAGGTTATCAATAATAAAGATTTGTGACCGAATGTGACAAGATTGTGTTTCTCTGTGTATTTGTATATGGCAAACTACTAAAAACAAATGTATTACGTTACAATTACTGGTGTCCCTGTCCACGCTGACTCATCAATATCCCTGAAGCATTTCATGGGAAGTGTCTCTCTTGTATAGAGTGGCCCGTCCTGTCCAAGATTCAGACTGGCCAATCATAAGCCTGATCCTGGATCTCTGCTCCTCCCACACAGCCCCATCTGCACAGGCTCCTCCTCCTTTAAGGCTTCCCTGATTCCCAAAGGAGTAACATACAAGTCAGTGACATCATCATCAAATCGGCTGATGCCTGATGACATCAGAGATGGCCCTGGGATCTCCTTCCAACAGCGTACACATGAACAAATACAAATGATCCTCTGTATTTATTGGTCTTTTTCTCTCATATGTAAAGCACTTGCAGCTGAATTCCATATATGAAGTGCTATATAAATAAAGATTATTATTATTATTAATATGCATATGGGGCTAAAGAAGGCATAATATAAACCTACTAGCCAGTACAATATGACTTAATAAATCATCACTGTCTGTTGAAAACTGCTTATATCCACTTCTGGCGATTGGAGCTTTGTACTATAGATGCAATACGTCCTTTCACCTGTCTAGTGATACCGTTTAACGTCCAATTGTCAGATAAAAAAACACTGCATTCAGTCATCCCTCTGTCTCATTAGGGGAGCTTACTGTGATGGCAAATGTACAGTACAACAGAGCGCCGATCATGTCCAAACGTTTAGACTAGCGGCGGATAACCAGCAGAGTTCTTCTAATATAGTGAAAAGGGAGACGAGACTGGAACTGACTGTACACCACTGGAATGTGTAATATGGAAACCATGCAGGTCTGCATCAGCTGACAACAATCCACACAAGTTCCTTTAAAACATTAAACTCTTTGCTAATGGCTGAGTCAAAGTTTCTATTCTTGGTGCTATGGGTGTCTTATTATGTCAGTCTAGGTTTGTTTTGTGAAGCAGTTTTTGCACGCTCCTGAAAGAATGGATTTTTGGACAGTGAGGATCGTAAACCCTGGGCACCCGCTGAGGTCTCCACTTCCTTATCACCACTGGCCTGACCCCCCTCCACCTACGTAAAGCCTCTCTAGCTGACCTGCACTGGAGTTTTCATATGCTGCCCCAGAGCTCCAGACCTGGAACACACCACCCCAATCATCTACAGATATTCCAAACATATATATACAGTCAAACAGCATGAAAGCCTCATACCTTCGTGGCTGTACGCTCAGCTCAAGCCTGTTTGTATGTAGTGTGCCCATCCTCTCCATTTTTCCATGGATTTGCACTCATATGCAGTTTTGGTGAACTGGTACATGTAAATTGTGTGATGTGTAAGTGCCCTACAATGCACATGCGTACCATTCTGGGTAGGCTGATCCAGGCTTGCAGCTCACTGTGGGATAGGCTTATCATTGGGATAAGCTGTCATGGAAAATTAACTGATGGACACAGAGTTAACGGTATGGAACTATCTCCCAGACTGCTTCAGACTGCCAGACGTCCTATCAGAGACAAACTGCCACGTTCTTTCTGTAAAACTCTGGGCTGTAACTCCCTAAATTCCATGTTTTGTGCCCTTTCCTCGCAAAATTTCCCAATGACTTAGAATAACCCATTAGTCTATTCATTCAATATTTTATATAGCGGCCATTGGGGCAACTGATAACAATATTTGCCAAACGAGTGTGTATTTTACTTTTAAGAACTGTGACAAGATTGGAATTCCATAGACCTACTTTCGTGCATGCGGATATTGTCCTCACGCCGACCTCGGAGCGTGGAATCGGGATCAGCTGAGACAGGGCAACGAAATGGACTTCTGTCTTCATGAGAAGAAACCTCAGAAGGTGGGCTCTGTTGGAGGAGATACTGCAGACCCCGGCGACTATCACAGATGTGCAGCCACTGTGCCAGATGCTTTGCAGGGTGCTGATTATGAGCCAGCACTGCTGCACAGTCATATAGCCATTCCTTGACTGGAAGGTGCCTGCACAGGCACGAGGATCGAGGCCTGGCAGCCTGCACACAGCTCACGGGCACTTTCAGAAGAATCAGATGACAGTTTTGTTTTCATTTATGGGTTTTGGTTCAAATTTAAAGTTCCATTTTTATTTCCTAAGAAACAACAGACACAAAATTGAACAGTTGAACAGGCTGACTACATAACCTGTACTTAGATATTGTTTTTTTCCTAATGTTCTTAAATCTATGTCGATCCATAACTATGACTCATTTCATTGAATACAGTTGGTCTAAAAGTGCATTTGGTAGGTTTAACGCGGGACCAGTGCTGCTCCGCTTCTCGGCAGGCGCACTGTATTCCTGTTGGGCATTTTTTTCCTAGTGGAGGTCGATGAGATTCACTCACGAACGTGCGTTTCCCGTAGTATGCTGCGTCAAAGAGCTGGCTGCCCTTTTCATGGAAACTGTTTCGCGTCCACTGACGCCAGAGCAAGCACTTAGACATAATAGGAAATATTTACGACACTATTTTCGTCTAAAACGGACCGCATATGGGTAGATATACGTATACGTGTCATATACAATGTACATTTAATATACGATTAATGCACAACACTATGAAAAGTGTACCATCGAGGTTTCCTCGCCAACCTACGTCTCCGTGCGTGAGACCCTGTTGAAGCAGCGAAAATAAAAATTAGTATAGAAAACAGAAGGGTGGGGGCGCGCTCGTACGCATTCATTGCGGTTCAGTAAGGAGGGAAAAAAAGTTGACACCCCACCTACATTTGAATGCGTGCTCGTCACCCTCCAGTTTCTCTCCCAAGTGCGTGCACGTATCCCCATCTCGCACCCTCCTCTCTATTGCATTACTGTAGCTGCTCTCTCTGTTCGCACACACGAGATCCGCCGCTGGGCTGCGAATTGAGAAATCTCCGAGAAGATGGTGGCAGCCGCGGCTCTGTCGTCCCCCTTCGAGTAGATGAAGCTACCGTTCCGAGGCAGCGTTCCCCGGACAGAGTGACATGGGCACGGCCGGGAAACGGGGCAGAAGGTAATCGATAAGGAGAAGAGCCTAGTGCGGTCCTGCTACGGTGCCCGATCGTGCACAGAAGCGAGTAGCAGAAGTGCTCGGAACTGAGGGATTTCTAAACGTGAAGACCGTCCTCCTGCCCAGTCTGTGCGATCTGGCTCGAGGCGCAGGACCGACGGTGCACTTTCCTGTCGGAGTTCAAGAGCGGAGGGAGACTTGGGGGCAGGGGAGGGCTTGCAATTAAGCCTTATCTTTCCATGCGTTTGCTGTCTGGAGAGTGGGATCGTGGCCTGAGAAAACTTTAAAGCCGCACGTCGGAATCATAAGGGAATTCATACAGGAGCCGATTTTTTTTCCTCCACGTTTTTATGCATACGTACTATTGAAGTTTGATGTAAATTTTTTCCAGAGCCTTTTGTGGGACTAGCTTGAAACAAACATATCTTGATAGCAGCAGAAATACAGTAGAACCGCCTTGGCAATGGAATTTATGCATTAATATGGAATTATAATGCCGATTATTTTTCGTAGTAATGTGCATTTTCAACTATACCAGATAGCGGGCTAATTATAGCTGATTATTTCTAAGATTTGTGCGCGTGGGATACAACTATAGGGATACCGCCGCTATTTTTAATGCTATTTTCGGAGCTGTCATCCTAATTATATTTAACACGTTGTCGTCTTCGGATTGCAAGGTTTCATCTAACCGTGCCCTGCATGAACTTGGGATACCAACCGACAGAGATCCGGAGGCTGAGCTCAGGAAAGGACGGGGCTCTTGCCATGGGAATACTTCCGAATAGGCCCTCTCTGTAGCGGCGGGGGGCATGTACGTTAAGCCTAACGGGCTCCGGCTGCCTATTTTACAAATCAGCCTTTGGATATTAACACAGCAATAACGAATTGTTACGCCTCACTTATAACCAGCTGCCCATAAAGCTCTAGTCTGTCGTGTAAAGGACGAGCCGGGAAAGTTGCATTGGTATGAAAACTGTGCAGGCAGGGGTTTAATTTAAGATGCGAAGTGTCCGGGAAAAGGGAAAAACGACGCGTTATCTTCTCCGGAGATGTTTCATGCAGGTCCTTCCCGGTAAAGGGCGCCGGGTGTCAATGGAAGCGTATAGATGCATGTAAACCAAGTAACTTTGCGTCCTTGGTAACTTTGCGAACGGGTATTTATCTTTTTTTACTGTCTTTTGGATCTGAGAATAATTCGGAAGGGACGGGGCATTTGGACGAAAATGAACACTGAGTGATATTCGGGGAAATATGAGACTTGGATGTGGTTTGCTGTGGGATCTCGATGTCAGTGAGCCGGAAAAGGTGAAGCGTGCGAGGCTCGCAAGGCGCGGGGGAGGCGGCGGCTTGCGTGCAGGATACCGCCGGCCGAGCTGCTACGGGCGCCAGTGTCTCGGCGGAGCTCCACTAGCCGCCTTCGTTGTCTGATTTTTGCCGCGGAAGGATGAACGGACCGCCCTTTGTCCAAGGTGGGCTGGCTGCCGGCTCCGCGGAGTGAGACCTTTAGCACAGTCCCGACCGCGGAGCTTACTGCCATTGAGCGGCCGCGGCGCTTCACAGCAGAGGAAGGTGGAGGAATGTGGATGTTGACGTCATTGGAGGAGAAGTAATGAACTACTGAAACCTCTGGGACACTCAAGTAGAACAGCTGCTTACACAGCGGCCCCCCTCCTGGGTGATTCCCTTGTCGTTTTCTGCTACGTTAGTACTTGTCTCATCGTGGAACCAGAGCACTGTGGGGAACATTTTCACCTCAAAACCAGTCCCCACTCCCGGTAACTCTGCCTTATTCCGTCCCCTCACATACAGCAACATGGCCTCGCCCCAGCTGCTCCTGCACAGCACGGAGGTCAGCTGCGATTCCAGTGGGGATGGCGTGGCATCTGTGAGGATCAACAGCGGCAAGGCACACAGACAGCAGCTGCAGCAACAGCACAATGTAGGGGCCACCAGCACCGGCGGTGGAGGGGCAGGGGGATCCAAGCACTGCAAGTACAGCATTTCATCCAGCTGTAGCTCAGGGGAGTCAGGTGTGCGGAGGGTCGTAGTCAGAGGCCACCGTGGTCGCAGAAGAATGCCGCAGCTTTTTGAGAGATCCAACGGGCAGTTCTGGGACCCTGGATTCGACTCGCCCATCCTGGAGGAGGCGTGCCAGGAGAGGTGTTTCCCGCAGACGCAGCGGCGCTTCCGCTATGTGCTGTCATATTTGGCTGTCGCCAGTATCCTTTGGGGCACTTACTTTGGTGCTAATTCTGCCCACTGCAGCCTGAGCGCCTTCCTTGTGCCCACGGCCGCCTTCCTGCTGATTTGCCTGCTCCTCTTCCTCTTCACGTTCACCCACCTGTACACCCGCAGCTACAGGCAGGCCTCGCTGCTGCTCATCGCCGTGGCCTTTGCCCTCACCTTGGCGTCGCAGATGCAGGTGGCCAGCTTCGAGGACACCGAGAGGGGCCCTCCGGATGAGGGCAGCGGAGTCCTCTGGAGTGGGAACTTTAGCACGACCGAGACCCCCTCAGAAGGCAGCTCCTTAACCCCCTGTGTCTCCCCTGTGGGCACCTTCTCCTTGTGCATGGAGGTGTTGCTCCTCCTTTACAGTGTGCTCCATATTCGCCTGTATGCTTGCGTGCTGCTGGGGCTGGTCTACTCTGTGCTGTTTGAGGCGCTGGGGTGGGTGCACCTGGCCCAAAGGGATGGTGCTTCTTTTCTGGACCTCTCCGATTCGGACTGGGCCACCCTGCGCTGGCTGGTGCCAGCCAAGGCACTGCTGCACTTGTGTGCTCATGCCATCGGCGTGCACCTCTTCATCATGTCCGAGGTCCGTTCGCGCAGCACCTTCCTCAAGGTGGGCCAGGCCATTATGCATGGCAAAGACCTGGAGGTGGAGAAAGCACTCAAGGAGCGCATGATCCACTCGGTGATGCCGCGGCGTGTGGCCGACGAGCTCATGAAGCAGGGCGACGACGAAGGCGAGAACTCGGTCAAGCGCTATTCCACTGCCATGGCCGCCGCCGCCTCTGCCAGCCCCAAAGGCGGCAAGCGCAAGAAGACCTCCATCCCTCGGGGCCAGATCATCTTCCGGCCCTTCAACATGCGGCGCATGGATCCCGTCAGCATCCTGTTCGCCGACATCGTGGGCTTCACCCGCATGAGCGCCAACAAGTCCGCCCACGCCCTTGTGGGCCTCCTCAATGACCTCTTCGGCCGCTTCGACCGCCTGTGCGAGGTAACCTGCTGCGAGAAGATCAGCACGCTGGGCGACTGCTACTACTGTGTGGCCGGCTGTCCTGAGCCACGGCCCGACCACGCCTACTGCTGCATCGAGATGGGTCTGGGCATGATCCAAGCCATCGAGCAGTTCTGCCGGGAGACACGAGAGATGGTAGACATGCGGGTGGGTGTCCACACCGGCACCGTCCTCTGCGGAATCCTGGGGATGAAGCGCTTCAAGTTCGACGTCTGGTCCAACGACGTCAACCTGGCCAACCTCATGGAGCAGCTGGGTGTGGCTGGGAAGGTGCACATCTCGGAGGCCACTGCCCGCTTCCTGGATGACCGCTATCAGTGTGAGGATGGCCGGGTGACGGAGCGTGTTGGCCACAGCGTGGTCACAGACCAGCTCAAAGGTAAGAGTTCTGGGCACCCGGGGGGTAGTTGGGGGTATATCGAGAGTTTGATGGGCAGGGAGATACAGGAAGTGATTTTGCTTGGACTAACCAATCAGGGCTGCACATTAATCTTATTGACTACAGGTTAAGTTTCGTGCTTTAATAATGAGGACTCATTTCGAGGTGAAGAACAGCTGCCGAACCCAGGCATTCTCTTCCATTGAATAGCAGGTGCAAAGGTGATTATGGGATGTGGGGCTTTATGGAAATTGACTGTAGTTAGTCCCTGACCAGCTCCATTTAGATGAGCAGTATGTAAATGGCTGCTCCCATCTGTTCTCATAATTCCTCTGCTGATCCTTTCCTTTAACTCATCCCAGTGAATAATGCAAACTTGTGGGTGGTGGTGTTAACTTTCACTTATACACTCATTCATCCCCCCACCCACCGAAACCCTTGTCTAGTGTTGTCTTCAGCTTTCACTGAGCGTTATTTAAGAATTGGAGGTTGCCCTCATGATGATTAAGGTCCCCTGCTCTTCTTAGTGATGTTGAAGTGGTGTTTTGGTGATGTGCAGCAGTAGTAGGTGACGTGACTCTTCCTAGGCTCCCCTGGTGCTGACTCGGGTATGGCTGACCCCTCGTGTACCTACCTCACCCCTCCCAGATGCCACAGAGGCTCTGCTGGAGGTGGCTGTCACTGGATTCAGAGAGCCATTCTCTGTATGCAAGATGCGTCCTTTCCAATGTCCTGTTCCCTCGGCAGACAAAAAGTCCCCCCACCCACAAGGGGCATTGGGATATCATGGCTTTTGGTGCGATGGGGTCGTCAAGTCCTCACCTTGTCTCCTTGATGTAGACATTGATCCATTCTCTGTGCTGTCGCCGGTGACTCATGTTACCCTAAAGGAACAGAGTAACAAGGTCTGACCTCCAACTCTCTGTTCTAGCACAGCGTCTGCCAAATCCGACACCTTTAACGTGCTTACCCTCATTTATGCACTGCCCCCCCATTCCCTATTTGCCAAGGTGTCCATGCTGGACTGTCCAGTAAAGGAAACGTTAAATGCCGGTGTCATAGTGAGCTTATAGCGTTTGTGTCCGTGGTGTGATCCAGGCCAGTTGGGTTTTATCGTGTGGATCCCCATCCCATCAGACGTTGGGGCTTGGAAGCATTTTTTGGGAGGGGGGGTTGGTACATCTAGTGTAGTGGTCTCCAGCCTTTAATTTAGTGAGAAGGAAAATGATGTGGTGAGTCTACACACACACACACACATATATATTCAGGATTTTGCTCTCTAGGGCTCTGTTCTTAATACCCCCCCCCCACACACATTTTCCGGAGGGGTTTCAGTGGATAAAGTTTTGGAAGGGGGGGGGGGTCCCTAGCAGTGATAAAAGTTGGTTACTGGGGGTGGGGGTGCAGGGAGGGGGAATAGCACCAGTTAATTTCTCCGATCACTAGTGGGTATTTTGTGGGTTACTCACCAGCTCGTGTGTCGTCACTGGATGCTCAGGAGGGTGCAGCAGCACCCCCAGCACCATATTCATCATTATGCCCATAATATGTCCCTGATTGAATTAATTTTAAAATGATTCTGCCGGTGTTTAGGTTAATTTTCAGCTGGTAGATCTTTAATAGTTGTTGTTGGGTGTTAGTCAGTACATTCAGGCTCTGTCCAAAAAAAAAAAACACAAGTTTTTGGCTGGATGGGTCGGGACGCAGGACGCCGGTTCTTTGGGGGACCGGCTGGATGGGTCTTCCTCGCGCTGTCTGATGTAGCCTCCTGTCGGGAAGATGGACACCTGTTGTCTCTCTGCCCGTCTACAGTCGTCTTTGTTGCAGTTATAAAATGGTGGAAACTGGGTCAGTTTCCTTCCGTTTCCCATTCCAGACTGGAGACTGTTATATTTCAGGCTCAGAGCATGTGCATAGCGACGTCCTGGCTGGGCCCGTGGGGGGCTCCTGGCCACAAGGTAGGCACTTGTTACCCTGGCTGGTCCTGCAGCTGTGGCCCAAGAGCTGTGACAGCGACAGTGATAATGCAGAAGTCGGCAGGTGCTGGGAGGCCCCCCCTTCTGCCATTCTTCATCCCCCCCCCACACACACACACACACACCTTCCTCACTGAACGGCTTGTCATGAGCAGTAGCCCGGTGTCGTGGCGACACGTCAGAGCATGCGTCCGGGGATTCTCGGCCTTTCCAAGCTGGGTGACGAGGTTTGGATCTGCTTGGTGACAGGTGGCTGATTAAGATGGCGAGGAGGTGCGGGAATGAGACTGACGTCAGGTTCTCACCTCACCAAGTCTGTCAGAGATGGACTGAACTTTACCTGCTGTTGGAGGAGGATATAATTGGGTTTTAACATTAACTATGTCATGTCAAACCCCTGTATTCTTGCGCTATTTCTCTGGATGTTTTTTTTTTTTTTCCCTCCTTATTTGACAGGGGCATTTTACCTGTATTGTGTTGTAAATGAAATTACTAAAACGATTCATTAAGGAGGACTGATTTAATTTATTCCAAAAGATCTAAATGGTTTGCTTGAATGGATAATTAGATTCGGTTTTACAGTTGGGAAACATGCGAATCCTTTTCAGAAAGGGTATATCTCATTTGCTACCCTTTTTCCTCACACTCTAATTATACAGGGATCTCTAACTAAAGTCCTGGGGAGCTACAGTCCAATAGGATTTCTATCATACCTGACTTCTGATGAGCCACACCTGTAGTCAGGTAAATACCAGGAACAAATGTGGCTCATCAGAAGCCAAGTGAGACAGAAAACCTGCTGGATGGTAGCTCTCCAGGACCAGAGTTGGAGACCCATGGTGTAGGGATTCCCCCATTCCAGAATAGGCCGTATTGTGGTGGTTGCTCCGTAGAGGTGGAATGGCCTCTGGTCCGTCTGTCGGCGGCCACTCTTCTGCTTGCCGATTGTCATGCGTGTGTGCTTTTTACAAACCGAGGATGATCACCGTAACTAAGAAAACCACACCAAGATAGCCCTGGTGAGAGCGAATCGCTGTCCTGTGCTGCCTGATAACTCTTTGTCCCAGATGTCTGGGCTGATGCGTGACCTTGCGGGGGACAGCTGGCAGCTCTTGGGTCGTCGTGTGGCTGTGGGGGCGACCTCATGCGCCATGCCAGCTGCTGTACGCGAAGACGTTTCGGATTGTGTGCTTTGCAGCCCGACTCCTAGGCTCCAGACGGGCCTTTTCACCCTTCGCTGGTGCTTAGCGCCAGCAAATAGTTGTCCGGTGTCCTGCTTGGCCCTGCCGACCCTCTCCAGAGCACGGTGTGAGTGGAAACCCTGGTCTGCGTCCCGGGCTGCCTCGCTCTGTGGCTGCACACTCTGGCTATTGTCTGCATAGGTGTTCAGAAGCGGCTGAAAACCAATGGAAATTTTACAACGCAAATGGCACCCCCCTCCCCCTCCCTCCCCACAGCCATTTCTACAAACTGTGGAACTGGGTTTATGCTGTGGAAGCTAATAATGCAGACACCAGTGACCTTCAGGAAGAAAAATGATTCCAGCACAGAGGTTATACTGATGTGGGGTGGGGTGGGGGTGTTGCAGCACTCTGTTGAAGACCAGCACTGCCTTTCAGATGGATGCCGACTGGGAGTGTACTGGGGGAAGCTGGGGCAGACTGGGTCTCGGCGTCTTTGGAACCCGAAGGGCCGGTCTGGCCCACGTAGCTGACTGGAAATGTTCCACACGCATCTTTAAGGCGTGCTCTGTGTCCAAGGCACGTGAGCTAGTGTTTTTCTTTGTCTCTCACTATATTGGTTGCGTTTTAAGGTTGAGAGGCTTTTGGAAGACACAACACTTTTTATGTTAGAGTAAGGAAAAGCAGGATGGGGAAGTAAGGGAAAGAATGAGGTGAATGAGGATAGAAGACCTGAGGGGGCCTGGAAGGAGGGAATGAGGAGGGAGGCCTGTGGGGTACTGTAGAGAATCCATGAGGAGGGAGAGACTGGACGGAGGGAAGATGGGGACTGGAGTGAGGCAATGAGGAGGAGGGTGAGGGTGTGAGGGACTGAAAGAGAGGATACACTGGGGGTGAGGCACAGTTGGGGAAGGAGGGAATAGAGAAGATGAGGGGAGAGTGACTGAAAGTAGGGACAGGGATTTAAGGGAGATGCATGACTAGAGGGGCAAATGAGGAGAGAGACTGAGGCAGAATGAGGGCAAGGAGGAGTGAGACAGGGAGAGAAGGGAGGGAGGCTCCGAGTGTGAGGAGGGGAGAGAGATTTTATGGTGCTGTCAGCTGGTGTGTTAGTCTCAGGCTTGGGGTAAAAAGATCAAGGGATTACTGTTCGAAACCATTCGGGGACACTGGCAGGCCTTTGATGTGAGCCCCCGCCATGGTGCCCAGCCGTGCCCCCCTCACCCACCACCGCTGTGGGAAATGGGCCACGCCAGGGCGTTGCCGTTCGCCACAGGCTTTGACTGTGTGCCTTTTGAGGCTCTGTCGCAGTGCTAGTAAGGGCCGTCCCGTGGTTACCTAATGTAACGCTCCAGGCGGCCCTGACCCCAGTGCATGGCGTTTCCCCTCTCTGGGTCCTGTGAAGCTGGAGATGGAGGCGCTGTGTGGCTGCATTGCCACAGGCAGCCTGGGCTCTGATTCGCTGGGACCCTGGAGGGTTTCCCAAGGTGAACCTTCTGATTTATGTCCCTTGGCGACTCCCCTCCTGCAGCAGTGGTGCGTTTCAATTATGTGCATTTTCCACTGTCGGGGGAAGGAGGCGCTCGGCGTAAAACTGAAAAGGAAAGCAGAGCGATAGGTCCTCGGCAATTTTTGGTGATCGATTAGTTATGTGGTCAGATGATCAACCAGTTAATCAGCTGAGCCAAAAATGGGATTTAAAGAAAAAAATGCAAAGGCTTTATTTAAATAAACACCGAAGTAGTATTTTTAAAGTTAAAATTGTAATTAAAACTTTGGCTCACTGTAGCGAGTTCCTATTTAAAGTGGCATAAGAACTATGGTATACAGTGGTACCTCAGTTCTTGAACTCACTAGAACTCCAATTTCTTGAAAGCTGGACGAACCAGTTTGACCTAGAACTCTGGATCTGAATATCAGAAGTCGAACCGTGAACTAATATAAATTGTGCGCGCCAGAAAATGAGTCATACTACAATGCAATTCGTATTTGAATGCCTTCTTCACAGACTGGACGATTAACCAAATAAAGCAGTGCAACAGTACAGTAATTAACAGTAAATAAACCACTAACTTGTGTACTATTAGACCATTTATGTAATTTATTTAAACTTTATTTTACCAGGTAAATTACCTGAAAACCAGTTCTCACTGCTTTATGTGATATTCGGGAGAAATTGCAGATTACGCATCGGAACTACCTGGGATACAAACGTCATGCATGGAACTAAACTCTTCAGCCAGTAAGGGCAAAGGTGTGTCATCACGGAGGCGGTTCCAGTTTGTGTAGCCGGGTGAGAGGTCGCAATGCATCTAACTATAATGCATTGTGTTAGGATCAGAATGCGTTGCTTTTAAGCCAGCTCTGTAAGCAAGCTGAACGCACCCAATGACCGGATTTGGGAAACAAACTGAAACGCAGACTTAATACAGAGGATTAATGACAACAACCAGAAACAGCTGATCATATGGGGATCCCGCACAAGGTTAACGAAGGAGCGTGGCACACGGAAAGAGCGGACGTTCGAGGCACGACAGGGGTAATGTTGGGATAAGATCTTTATCGTTTTGGAAGCCATTAAGAAGAAAAGTCCTCTTCTTGGTTTATCCTGTTCATTTTGTGTTTAAATGCTTAAAAAAAAACATGTAGGTGTAATTTTGGGGGGGCAGAAACCAATTAATTGGTTTTTCCATTACTTCTTATGGGAAAAATTCGATCAGAACTTAAAATATTTAGGAGTCCAGAACAGATACAGTTCGAGAACTGAGGTACCACTGTATAGTATTTTGACAATTCCAAAAGTTGTGCTATTCGGGAATTTTGAAATCTTGGTGATTTGGGGAAAAAACTGTTTACATATTTTGCTACACTGCCTGTATTTGTGTGGAGGAATATTATTGCTGTAAGCTTGCGCAGACTGCAACCATCTGCCCAGAGACAGATGTAGTATGTATGCAAGAGTCCGCACCCACAACCATATGCAGACCGTAATGGAAAAGTGAAATATGCACCAGGCTTAACACCAGCATTAGCATAGCTAAGGGGTAATGTCGTCATGCTTGGATAAGGCAGCAAAACTGCAACCTGTCAATAGTAAAATTTATTGGCTATTTTTATTACCAGTTATCAACATTATTGATTAGTTATTGCAGCCCTACACTAAACATGCTCATGCAGAGACTGAAATGAACTGTCATGGGTGTTAAAAACAACACTTAAGCTAAATCATTTTACCAGTGTTTGGAGAGTTAATAAAGGATCTTCAGGTGTGATTGGTTTGGTGAGCCTCGGGTTTGGAGTCTGGTGTAAACCGGTCTCCAGGAGGTAGCAGAATGTTCTGATCCTGGTCTAGCGGGCCTTCACACGTTGACAGAGGACTTTACGTCAGTGTTGCCTAATCCTTGGAGACCCCGAGGTGGTCCGTGTTTTTGCTTTCTCTCAGCTCACAGAGGGAGCAAAAACATGGACTTTCTGCAGACCAGATTGGGAAACGCTGCTTTGCAGTAATGGCATGTTGGGATGATGCTGATGGGAGTGACCTCCATACGATTTCCACCTCTTTCTCGGCTCCATCTTTCCTTAGGAATAATGAGTTTGTCTGTCCTTTTGACTTCCTGGGAAAAGAGATTAGATTACACCGACCTCTGTTTCCTGTATTGCAGTATTGCAGAGCAGTGAAGGCATAAACATGGATAAAGTATCACATGGTGTCTTCATATAAATATTTTTATATAAATTGTCGGAAGGGACTGTTGGATATATCAATTTTTTTCATTCATTTATTATTTATTTCTTTTGAGATATGGTAAGCGGATATAGTTTTTGTAGCTCCCTCTGCAGATGTTCTGAAATTCCTTATTGTGGCATCATTTCCTGAACGCACAATGTGACTGCTTGGCAGGAAGTGACTCAGTGGGTCGTTTCACAAGCCCTCTCGAGATGATACAGCTATCGTGGTGCCAGTGTGCTGACCTTGGCCTGGCTTGTCGGACCAGGCCGTGTCCTGTCTGTGCTGTGGCTGTCTCTGGGCAGGGAGGTGCTACACAGATGGCATTTTCCCTTAGATGTATTCATTGGAAGTATTAACTGACTGGCACAATAGGGACAGCAGTGTTTCGAGAAAAAGATCATGGCATTTGTAGGTGCAGGAGTGGAGGCCATCCCCTCCCAAGTGGTAGGAGGATTGCCTTCAGTGTAGCCTGTTGGGGGCGGTGCTGTGGGCCAGTTGTGTGCTAAACAGCTGCACGAATAACGTAGGAGGCGCGCTGCAGGGCGCCAGTTGCCTGACATGGCTACTCAAAATAACTGTCAACATCACCATGGATTCATGACTGCTGCTCTGTGTTGGTGCGCGGCGATGCAGCTGAATCACAGCATGGCACTCGCCCCAGCGGCTGCGGCTGGAAGCACTGGGGTAAGGAGATCACACCTGCTTGAGTACAACGTGGTACCATGTATTAAGGAATTTGTGTGGCGTGAGGACCAGCTAACCAGCAGGGGCGCTCTTGGTCTGGTTCAGCCCCGAGTAATTATGTGTGAAGGCTTCAAGGTTGTAGTATGGTCATACCCTCAGACCCCTCAGTCTGGTTGCTGCCTCCCCCGACCTTCTGCTGTGATGCAAATTCTGTTGTAGCCCATAAAGTTTGACGTGCCGGTCGTGGCAAAAGACATGTAAATGTAGGCGTATTAAGTTAGGCTGGTGCTAGAAGATGGCTGGGAAGAGGTGCTACCATATGTTTATTTATGTTTAGTCATCTGCTTTCTCATGAGGGGTATGTGCTAGGGGTGCAACGGATCGCGGTTGATCCGTGATCCATACGGATCACGACCCACGGTTCGGAACGCACGTGATCCGCGGATTAACTCGTTTTTTAAACTTTTAGTTAAAAAAAA
>JABFDZ020000049.1:11186225-11215755 GCA_019775955.2 Pollimyrus isidori
CCTCTCCGCCCGCGCCCCCCCCCCCCCCCGCGTGCGCGCCCCGGCGCGCCCCCCCCCCCCGCTGGCGCGATCACAGTATGGCACAAGGGCTTGGGGGGGCTTGGCCATGAGGCTGGGAAGGGCACTCCTTCCTTTGTCTTCCTGAAAACCATCATATATCTTATTATAATTTTTCTTGGTTTTTGCTGTTCGCATATGCTTTTCATTTGTTGTTTGAAGTGCCTTTAGGATGAATTAATGAACAGCATTTTCAGATGACCCCCATGGGTTAGGATTGGGGGGGGGGGGTCTGCCAACACTTTTTTAGACTGCAAACTACGGATTAAGCTGTGTGTCCCTGCATTGGCCTCAGTATACAGTGAAAAATTTTATATGGCAGTTCTGTGATAAATCAGATACCTGGTGTTTGTCCAACAAAAACTAATGCACAAACGGGCAATATTTCTGAAAAGTGTCTCAGCAGATGTGCACTTTTGTTGTGAACACTTTTGTTCTATTTTACTGGTTCCAGATGCATGAAACTTAAATTTATTACAGGTTTTAAAATGGCACCATTATATACACCATCTACAGAAAATTGAGTTAAATTAGACTGTCTAGGAGTTGTGGGCCAGTAGGTAACATCTAAGGTTGGGAGACCCTGAATCTGCCAGCCTTTAGTGTGCTTTTGGTGGACAGAAGCCTTAGATGCCACCTTCAGTGTTATTTTGTTGAGTAGAGTTGATGTGATTGTGTTTACAGGAGTCCAATGTGTAGACTACAGAAATGCCAATAGACTAAGGGTGTGAGAAGCTAGAGTGTTGTCAGTGTCCGTCCTGATGGTAGTTGAATGATACATATGCATCCAAAACCCTGGATCTCACTGCCCCTTTATGTGGGATCGTGTCTGAGAAAAGCAAAGATCACGCACAAGTTCATCTCAGATGGTCTCGTTGTAAAACTTCAAAGTTCACCTTCAAGGATTATGGTTGGGGGTTTAGGTTCATGCTCAGAGTGTCCACTTGATTGTGTGAAGGCGACCAAATCGTCTGCTTCCTCCACCGCTAACGATGGGCAGGTACCATAGCAGGTAAGAGAGGGGGGAAATGGAATTAGCAGTATTAGCAGTTCTGCAATAAGTATTAAATATTAAAATGATAAACCCCTGTTACTGATGCCAGGATGGTTCATCCCACGTGTCTTAGCAGCAGGTTGGGCACCTGGCCTGCTTCTGATGGCCATTGGGGTGGGTGCTGGCTGGTGCCCCTTAGTGGATCTTAGTCAGCACAGGCTGCTCTCCCATTACAATATAAAGAGAAGAGCCCAAACTTGGGGCACGCTTCAATCATGTAATTGAGCAACCCTGGAGTCTCTGCACCCTCCATCACCTGCTCGGCTGTTCTGCAGCTACTGTGGACATTTTCTGTTATATTGGGAGGGGTCAAGTTGTTTTAAGCATAAAAAGGCACTTTGTTGTAGGGTGGGGTTTGGACACTTTTAATAATATTTAAACATGACATTTGAAGCCAGTCACTGGTGCTGCTCCCAATGCCCCCCTCCCCCTTTTGAGGCTAAGCTGCAGGTCTGCAAGATCCTGGCTGTGGAGGCAGGAGGAGGAGAAGAATTTGGGGGTTTATGGGAAATGGGGGCCTGTGAGGTTAAGCACACCCCAGCTGTAATTGTCAGCTGTAGTCATACAGTCTTCTCCAGCTTCATTCTGAAAGTAGCCGATGCCTTGCTTCAACTGGATGTACCTCAGAGCGTAAGCTGACCTGGAACCACCTGGTTCTGTCTCATATCTGGACCCTCGACTTTGACTCTGCGGACGGCAGTGGCTCTGGGACTGAGATGGCAGTGGAGGCTGAAGCTCTCGCCTGGCTCATTCTGAGGTCCACAGAAGGTTCTGCTGTGTGAAGTTTGCTATGTGCTACTTTATTTTTTGAAAGATGGATGAATTAAAAGAGCATTTATTACTTTTCTCTGTAGGGAACCCAAGTTTGTCTCTCTTCACGCCTTTAAGTACTCTCTGTGAAAGGGTTGTGTGCTCAGGGTGTCAGTTTCACCCTTCCCAGGGCATTTTTGCCTTCTTTTCTCTCCTCTGTGATGGTTCATTCTCGCACTCGTGTTCCGGTTGGGATACGGCATTTCCACCTCTGTTCCTCCCGGGCTGAAGATGCATGTGGACTCGTCAGGAACACTGTTCTCAAATTCGCACCATCTGAGAATCTGAACAGTGCATTCTCTATGAAAACTAAGTGTGAATTTTTACACATTAAAATAGTACACTCTGGAGTACAGCACTAGTTAAGGCAGGGCTATTCACATCACGGTCCTCAAGGGCTGAGCACTGCTGGTTTTCCAGCCTTCCTTTACCTGTGAGCCAGGTGTGAAGCCTCTGGCCAATCAGAATCAGTAATTATTAAACTACCTGGAAGAACTGAAAACACGGCCTGGATTTGGAATGGAGGGCCAGATTTCAAGAGCCCTGAGTTAAGGTATTCAGATATAGCCACTCCAGTGTACTGCAAAAAGTCAGTGCCTTTCTCAGTCATGCACTAATGTATATCTATATTTTCATTTTTATTCTGATTTGCCTGTGGGCTTTTTTATACATTGTACATAACACATGCAGAAATAGATGCATGGATTTATTTTTCTCTATTGAATTCTTTTCAATTTTTCTACAGACCTGCATCGTGCCTTTTATATTGAGGATTTTGCTTGTTTAATAGGCACTTTTCACTAAATTTGGAAGAATTTTGCTGTGGTCCCTTGACTGTTTTTGTACACAGCTATTCAATGTGGCATGATTGGGTATCATGCTTAAAGCAAAATAAAGGGAAATAGGATTCAAAGTGAAAAATGAATTTCGGGAGTCCCATGAGCACACAACCCTTAAGCTTGAATCCTGTTACACAATATGGTAAGGACACAATGATCTTGACCAGTTTATTGACAGTGGTGGGTGGGTCCTAGGGGGGTTTCAGACAACCAATGGGTCAGCACTGTCACAATTGAGTGGGCTGCGCTGTATTGTCCCGCATATCTGCCGCAGAGTGGGCAGACGCACCAAGAAGGGCACACCATGGTGCCTGAAATGCTACACCACCACTTTCCCGGTTGGTGCCACTGTTATAAGCCTCCCTCGCTGTACCCTTCGGCGAGCCATGCTAGCTAGTTAGCTCCTCTGTCTTAGCACCTTTCTAACTTAGCTGAGGGTTTAAAGGGATTCCGTACACGGGGGCACTGGAGGATGTAGCTGGCTTTGGGCCGCTGACAATTCAGTCAGGGTCAGATCCAGTGATCTACAAAATAAGTAGATGTTGGCAGCACCTCTCTTAATGTGTGTCTCCCCTTTGTTTTCATGGCTAATGTTGGACATTAGCACACAGTTAAGGTCACTCCCCCCTCAAGTTGCAGAAATATTGAAATGCAGAAATGTTGCTGCAAACAAAAACACACACAAAACAAATTCTGGAAGCGTTCCCCGCTGCGCTGACCTGCAGGCATCCTGTGGGGGCTTTCATTTGGGTGTCTGGGAACTCGGGTCGTGAGGCTCCCCCACGATCGTGGCCGGGCTGAGCACGGCTGTGCTGTGGTCAAATTAGGTGCCTCTGTTGTTTTTCACTTACCCAATATGCTCCCATTTCACTGTCTAAATGTTACATGACAGACAAATTAAGCTGATGACAGAGAAAAGGCCAGACACTCAAACTGCATGCAGCATGCTAATCATACTAGGCCGACTTCTGGCTAAAATCACTGAGCATCTTGGATAAACTAAGCTGAATGTTCAAAACAAACAGGTTTTAGCACAAAAAATGTTTGGGCGTTCTTCGTTATTGTCTGGTGTCATGACCCACTATCTGAGATCCTCTCAACTTCAGATCAACTTTTTGAGATCAGCTTTATTTATTGAAAGGCTTTGGGGTTCGTGCTTTTTTTTCTGTCATACATGGTGTCTCTTTCCACGAGTTGTGTTGTTCCTTTTTACATTGTTCTGTTCTATTGGTTTATTGCATCAACAGTAAGGATGGAATGGTGAAATGCACTTGATTGCAAAGGAGGATTTTTTTTTATGGATGGAGTGTGGTGGTGACACACTAGGAGTATAATGCCAAAGAGTGTGTTTTTTATGCTTATTGTGCACATTGTTAATGTATCGTTTATAAACACAATGTAATCTGTATACATTTGCACAAAGCACTCGCTGAGTATGTACATATGCATTTATATTGTATATCATATATTTGAGTTGTTTTTTTTTTTTTTACTTATTTATACATGTGCATGTGCCAGATTTAATGTTATAAGAAGGGTTTTATAAGGAGGAAAAGGTATCAGAACAGAGTGGTTGTTCTGCCTGTTTGTGTATGTGTGTGTGTGTGTCTGACTGAGAAGGTGGGACCACACAGAGGTGAGATCTGCCTGGCCATCTTTCATCGGCTGTGCTGGGCTTCCGTTCTGAAACGTGTGCAAAGAGAATCTGTGTGGCAGATTATTTACTCCTGAGTGAAACTGGAGTTGTTCAGTCTTGACAACTAGTTGTTGTAGAGTGACAATCCTATACAGACAATTAAAGTACAATGAACAACAGTCCGGAAAATACGGGGGGGAGGGAACTGTGTCTATCAACCTTCCAATCGTCCAACTCACCATCTCTGCATCCTCTGCATGTTATGTGTCTACAGTTGATCTGTTTTGTCTGTGTTCTCACGTGTTGCTTACTTGCCTACTCACCGTGTTGCAGCTGCACCCAAGCCCTCCGCCACTGTCTCCCATGCAACCCCATCTACTGCCAGCTTGCTGAAGGGGTTACCCCATATTTCCAGTGTGTTGAATTTATATGCTTGCACCTTTTCATTTGGGGTCTTTCCTCATTTTGCCTGGTCTGTTGGCTTTTGACTCTGATCAGCAATGATTAGCACAGACAGACTGTCCTGTTAACAACGGGCAATTTCAGTAGTGAAATGCATTTGTTGTGACACATGGCACAACTTGCACATGAGATTTTCTGACACTCAACCTCATTTTCCCCACCATTTTCACATAATACATCTTACTTCATCCTGGCAGATTGTGTTTTTTTTTTTTGTTTGACTCTATTCAGTTCTCCTGATTTGCGTTTGAGTTTTTTAGAACATCAAGCACTGAATCGGACTGTTATCCTTCACACGTGTGAGCGAGTGCGTCTGCGTCTGCTTGGGAGCGAGTGCGTCTGCGTCTGCTTGGGAGCGAGTGCGTCTGCGTCTGCTTGGGAGCGAGTGCGTCTGTGCAAAGAAACAAGCAGAAACGGTGAGGGGGATGAAGGGAAGGGCGGAGCACCACAGGTGATCATGCTATTTAAATGGCACCCCCAGGTGCCCCCTTCCCCCACCCCCCACAATCAGAGGGCCGTCACCCAGCCATAGGTCCCATCGATCCTGGAAGCCTTCAGGGGCTCTGTATTCTGCTGGATTTCGACATGGTATGGGGGGTGGTTAAATGTTTTGTTAAAAAGAAAAATGAAATTAAAAAAGAAATGCTGTTTCTGTTTTATTGCCTGCTTACTCTTTCTTGGAAAAAAAAATCCAGGTACAAAAATAAAATGGAAAATGTGTGTGCTATTTTTGGTTATTTGCTTGTCAGACTTTACATCAGTTACATTTTATGTATTTGTATCTGTATTAATAAATGAGCCACTGATTGCTGGGATACAGTATTGAGCTTGATGCCAATGGATGGGAATGAACAGCTTTTGTTCTCTAACATCAGAGGACACAGACTGTGGTTTAAACCAGCAGTCCCCAACTTTTGACCGGTTACATGTCAGACAATATTTTCATGGACCGGCCTTTAAAGTGTGGGGGGTAAATACAACGAAATAAAATGATACTACTGGCATAAAAACAAATATAAAAATAAAACTCACCATTACGTTGAATTAGTGGGAGCCTTGAGCTTGTTTCTCCGAAACGAGCGGGTCCCATCTAAGTGTACTCGGAGACAATGACACCCCAAGTATTTTTTCTATGCGGCACGGTCCGCATCCCGATGGTTGGGGACCTCTGGTTTACACTGTTTGCTGTTTCTTGTGATGGCAGGCCAGTTCTAAGGTGCTGATATGGATACATTTCTACTGTGATTTGCTGCATAATAATTGGTTCGTATTCTCACTGCTGACAGCAGACAAAACCTGTTATTTATACATGGAGCTAGGTCTCTTGTATGAAAATATCACCACACATGCATACCAGCTTGCCTAAGGTCATAGGAGTCAGTACCAAGAGAGGAGTCAAGTAAACAGAGCCACAAACTGAGAAGCACAATAATGCTATGGCTCCAGATATTTTATTGTTTTGTTTCCTGAACACAGGTAACTGAGTGGCAGTCGCTGGTTATTTTGCAGTTTGAGTACTCTGACTTGGATCTCTTTGCAGGACAGGATTCATTATCAAATGAAAATACAGAGAAACCTGCTTGTTATGTGTAGAAAACAGGGCACAGATTTTGACTATTACAAATCATTCTGTACATTGCTTTTGACTTACCTTTCTAGTGTGTTATGTAACCATATGAAAGTCAGTGTCTGTAGCAATACTACTTTAGTTTTTTAATAATCGGGGAAAAAATGTATTTTGTTCGGAAAAGCGGCCACGAAGCTGTAACGTTATGTGAAAAGACCATCACTCACATTAAGAGTAACGAATGAAAGGGTTTTGGTACCTGAACAAATTCAGGAATGTTAGAAAAGCCTGGCGATGCCGCCCCTAGAGGAGCTCCGGCGAAGTACATAGACGCACGGCGGGCCAGGCCTGCGTGGGGCGTGGCCTGCGCGGGGCGTGGCCTCGCGGCCCCTCCCCCCGGTCTATCTGGAAAAGAAAAAAAAAACTTTTTTGTATCAACAGCCGCCATCTTGTCGCGGCTCGGAATCGGGATTTTGGGAGAGCGTAATATTTTTTAATTTTGATCCGGGCAATTCAAACCGGTGTGAAGCCCTTTCATTCTACTAAAAATAACTGGAGCTTTTGCCGTCGAGTGGATTTCTCGCGAAAAGGGGAGGATTGGGTCGGTTTTCGTCGGCTGGAAGCCTCCTGTGTATCTGATTTCCCCTTCAGAAAACGCCGCTTCGCTACATATCAGCGTTATATGCTGTATTGTATGCTGAGAGACAGCGGCGAAGACGCGGAAATTCACCTCACAATCCACATTTCACCAGTCGCGCTTTTTATACGAGGCACAGATGGAATTTGTGCTAATTAAATTGGACTCGCCGAAAAACGCTGGTTAATCTGCCTCGAAAACGACTTTGGAGGCAAGGAACTGGGTGGTGTCCGTATATGATTTTTTTCTATTTTATGCTTTAATTTTTGACGCGAAATATTTTCCACCGAGGGTAATTATTAGTGATAATAATGTGGGTGTTGGGTGTTGGATTAACATGGGGTGAATGGCGAAGGCGAAGCGTGGCGCTGTTGCTGCTTTTTTGAAACCCTTTTTCCAGCCTAGCCCTCCTGCTAGCTAGCCGTTTCTTATAAAGGGAGTGCGTGGAGAAACAAGTGAGCTTTTCTTCTTCCTTACCTGTTTCGCTGAAAAAATAGTAATTTCGGTTGTAGTAATTCGCTAACATGGCGGAGAAAGTGGACGTCGGACCTCCCAACGCGAAGCGACAGAAGCTGAATTCACCTGCGCTCTCCGCCTCGGATGGTCCAGGTAGGACAGGCCGGGCCCTGGCGCGTCCACCCTGACAGTTTGTGCTTTAATAAACGCATCCCTACGTCTAATAGGCGCCGCCGATGGTCTCCGGCGCTGCTAGTTGTCTGCAGCGTTTGTCATTTGCTCCGACACTGTCTTAGTGCTGTAGCTAACAGCCTCAGGTAGTAGTTGAAGAAAACCGTGAAACGCGCGCGTTTCATGAAATCATGCACCGGTCTGACGCCAGGTACACAAACTGGTAAGTTTCCCACCGTTGACGATGTGTCTACGAATTATCATCAGAGGCTCGCGAGTATGAATTGGTTGCCCTTTGCGCGTAGAACCGACCAGATATCAAAGTGCATCAAAATGTACAGCACTACTAATTTTACCGATTACCAGATAAACACTTTGACAGCTAAGTTACTAATAATAACGGGTGTCGCTATTTATAATCATCAGGTAGTGCGTCGGCCACTATAAGGAATGCCGTAGATCCACGTGAAGTTTGCCTGGTGGTTCCTCCTTTACCGTCCCAGAGAATGATGTAGGAGTTTTAGTACGAATCTGAAATATCGTCTAAAGGCGATGGGAAAATGCAGTAGAAGCAATTGCGTTCAAGTATTGACGGTGACTCAGTCAGTTGTCTTTGTTAATTAAACCCTCTGAAGAGAATGTAAAGGGGTTTGTGTGTCCGGCCAGAGGTCTGACATCAGCTACGCTCCGGTTCAGTTTGCTGCAGGTTTTTATTAGTAGGAAATGGATGTTATTGAACGCAGGCGAAACGGCAGCGTAGCGTTAGGGCACCGTGCTGGGGAAGGCTGTTAAAGGGGGCGTGCCGACACCATGTGGTTCCCCAGCTAGCGCGCTGTCAGCTAGCTCTAGGAAACAGCGGGCTCCGTTTCATTTCCATCCCCGATATTAATACAGTCTCTCGCGTGGCTGCACACGTGTATGTTAAACACTGAGCTCTTTACTGTGTGTATTAACAGCTGTAAAGAGAGGACAGTGTCCTAGAGAAGTATGAATAGTTTTAGGGCTTTAGCTAGGGAACTGTGCCTTGGCCGTTGACGCTGGCAGAGCAGAGTAAACAAATAACATGACACTTATTTCACGGCTCCCATATGCTTTTAATTTGTTGTGGCTTTGTAGCCCCCTTCAGCACTAAATTGGTGTTTGATGTTAAACCTGCATTTGGGTGTGCGTCGTAGACACGAGGTTTACAGGATCACGTTTGAACAGAAATATCGGAACCAGTTAATTCCTACCAGTCAGACACATGAGTAGCGTTGTATTTGGCCACTGTTTGACCATTCAGTGGTGTCAGTAGACGTGACCGGTCTCTATTGCAGTGGATCGTTACTGCAACATGTCCAACTGTAACCGTTTGAACGATGGTGTCAATATTTTACCTTACGAAGCTTTGTACAGTTTTAATAAAATGAATTGCAGGGCATTTTCTGTATATAGACTGTCTTTGTGAGTTGTATTTTATGCACTCGTGGCAGACTAAGTCATATGTTTGCTCAGGAACCTCTGAATGTTCTTACTGAATGATGTATCCTCTGGGGGTTCATATGTGTTGTATATTTTCCCTGGGGTTCTCATGGAGTAGGTTTCTTTATTAGATTGGATATTAGACTATATGCAGTGGGAGTAAGTGTGTCACGATGGATATCGGAAGACTTTAAGGAACGTGCATTGAGAATGACATTAGTGTGCCAGGATCAGGACAGGAAGTCGTTTTGTGTTCAAAACAAACATTCAGTAGTTGAACAATTTTGCATTATTTTTTTTTGCAGTTTTGTATAGCAGTCAGAACTCTTGATATACCCACCAGAACTCCTACAATCCCACTGAGTGCCTTTGCTTTGAGTGCGTCGTTCTGAAACACACAGCTGAAACACAATTTTAATGTAAAATACCTGCTATGTGGCCCAATTGATGTGTTTATAAGTGTTTCAATAAAGACATCATAGGAATGTCTTTGTAAATAAAGGCTTTGCTGTAATGCATGGAAATATCATTTGAATTCTTGTCATTATCGAAGGACCTCTGTTTGACTGCTCTTGGGATTTTGGGCTGCTGTCTTTTAGTCAGTCTGCTACTAAGTCCTTTCCCCAGTTTGTTTAAAATTAAGAAATTGGCAGGGTGTTCTTCCTCTTGTCCTGTTTTCTCAGCATGGGGGCATTGGCAAAAGACGTGCCCCTTTCTGGCCCCTATGTTTATGAATTGGGAAATGGATGGAGAGCATTTTTTACCTGGCTCAGGGCAGACTAATAACGGATGCCTGTGGTCATTCGCACCACGCTAATGTCGGACACGTTTGCTGGGATGCGCTGAGTGTCTGAGTGTCTGTCAACAGCAGCACTGGTTTTCAGCTCATGATTGTCCTGTCAGCATGGGTTACACATGCTTGTTAAATGCAATAAAGTTTGAATCCCAGAGTAAAGAGCTGGTGACAAAAAACAGGTAATGTTTGAGATACTGCAACGTTACTCATTGCACCATAGTAAGTTCTATGTAATTTTGGCAGAATGCTGGTAACAAGCTTCTTCCAATGCATTAATGTGCATGCTGTCATATAAAGGGACCGTATGAAGCATATAAATGGATCAGATGTAATTGATATAATTAAAAACTTGCTTTAGCCCAAACTTAATAATAAAAGTTGAATTTATTTACACAGATGACCATTGATCTGTTAAGTAGTGCTCTCCATTCCTGGTTTAACTGACATATGCGTGAGTGAGAGTCCCTTTCTAGGACTGGCTCTTTGAAAAGTAAGAGGTAATGTTAATTTTTCTGTCCCCCCCCCCCTTAAGTCTTCAGGCCTTCTAAGGAGCAGGCATCAGTGTTGGTGAAGCTGCCTTAGCATTCAGATGTTTCCTCTGGGCCTACAGCATATCAGCATAGAAAACATCTCTCTTGCAATAGCATGATTTATATATATCTGTAGGTGTTTTCTTTTCAGGTTGTTTGCACTCCCTGTTGAGTTCTCAAGTGGTATATGTGTGGTATGTCACATTCTCCTCTTGCACACTTTGTTGCATACGTCAATGGCTCCAATGATCTGGGAAAAGTGGAGGTCTTGTATGAACAAACTAAAATCCTGGTTTGTGTTTAGATTTTGTATATGGCACATCATTTTACAAGTAAATCAGCGGACTGACCAGTGTGGTCAGTTTGTGTTCAAAATGAGGATATTTGATTGACATGAGTTTTAAGCAAAAAACTGTCAGTTTGACAAGAACCAGTTTTGACTTGACATCATGCAATTGTCAACTGTTATGCAATTAATGGGATTGTGAGTGCAGCAACTGATAAAATCGTGCAGAATTACTTGAAGCAATTGAGAAGCGATTGGCAGATGTGGCATCTTTTTTGCAAGGACAGCTTGAGGACATGTAGTAATTAATTCCTGAATCTCCTTTGGGATTAATAAAGCATCCATTCCATCCATTCATTCAGTTAGGTTCACTTTTGTGTTACTCGTCAAGCTTTTAGAGACAATTGATGCTGCAAAACTAGTTATTTGTTATTGCTTTAAATATGCGCGAATTAATGTACAGATGTACATGAAGGTTGGTCCATGGAGGATGTTTTTTTTCCTTTATGATTTTGGTTGACTGGCTAAAAAGTTTTGTTGCATCGAAGTGATAGTGGTATAGGAATTGGTGAGATGATTTCTGGTGTCGTTTGCCCAAATCTGACTGATCTGAGCCAGATTCTGCATATGATAAACCCAGAAGGTTTCATGTTTATAAGGAGCTGTGACTGTTTTTACCTCATGAGCTCCAGTCAATATTGTCTCATTTGTGAAAGTGTAGAGAAATTTGATGTGAAGGATTAGCTGGTCTCTCCAAGTTGAATAGCACGATGTCCTGAAACACCCTGCATCACTGATCACAGAATAACCAAGGCACTGTTTAAACTGGGCAGAATACTGAACTGTGCGGAGTGCAGCTTCTTTCTCCTCTCTCTCATTTCTGTTTTGCTCTCTCCTGCCTCATCCTCTAACTCAGTGTCAGATCCAGTGAGATCTTTCAGCAAGGCTCACACCATTTTTTTCTGCTCTTAATGTGATGAGGCGTATCATTTTGCATGTCTGGGGGGGAAAATATTTCGGCTAACTCGCATCCTGTGTTGCATGGGTTTGGCTTGAACAGTGTGAACTGCAAGATCCTGCAGTGTTCTGGCGGGTACCTGACTATCCACGCCCCCAGCATCACACCATTACAAGACCTGACTCAGCTTAGTGGTCCGGTAATTGGGTCTCAGGGTGGTCCAGCAGTCATTAATGTGACAAATCGCAGACATGAACCCCTGCCTTGACTCAGCCCATCCGGAGGGATCCCAAATGTGGGTATTAGATTGTTGGAGTCCTGAAGTTGCTTTTCCGGTATCCTGCTGGAGTTTTGACATGGGGTCTGATATGGTTACAGTGTGAGGGGCAGCACGCCAGCAGGTTCAGTAGACAGTCGACTTTTGTTAGCAGCATTAAAGACGAAACGACAAGCTTCTGAACGTCATGGTGAGTGTGGAAAATGGACACTGGAGGAAGCGTTTGGAACTACAAAGTCCACTAGACATGTAGGTAAAGGCTGTTGGATCTTTGTTTCCTCCTTCTTATACTTGCTTTGCAGGATTTCACACTTGGTTTGGAGGGAGATTGTACCATTTACTTTTTTGGGTGTCTGTGGTTCCATAAATGCCGCACGCTAACTACGATCCGGATTTACTAGTGCACATACCACTAATTACCAGCATCTTGAAGTCGTCATAGTCTGCTTGTAAAGTGGCTTATAAATTTTTCACAAAACTTTAATTGAACTGAACTACAATGTAGACTCAGTGACTCAGAACTCTGATGTTTTCCTGTCTTTTGATTATGATGTGGGAGGCCTTGGAAATTTTGTTGGGAAACATGATTCTCATGTTTCATCTTGAAACCTAGTTGTCACTTAAATCTTTCCGTTAATCTAGCAAGCCTTAATATGTATAGCATTTCATTTTTAGTACTTTATGAAGCTATTGTGCTGTTTTTCCTCTTTTGCATGGGCCAAACTGAAGGAAAGCTTTGTGCAGATGTGCAATTTGTGAATGTTGTGAGTCTTGAGTGGCAAACATCACAGCAGCTCCCTGTAAATAGAGCTTGTAGTGGAAACGTAGTGGAATTGTCGGCCGTTTGGGCTTGGAATGCATGCATTTTGCCTGTAGCTGACTTTGCTGTGCATGTAATCTGCCACAGCAGATCTAATCTGTCTCATTAGGGCAGAGGTTGCCATTTTTGCAGCCACCTGCAGCTGCCGGCGTCTTGGCCATGCTCATGCCGTAAGGGCACTGAGGCATCTGGTAAAAGGGCAGGGTGTGGTGGGGGGCTGACATTGCCAATCTGGCAGGTGTGTACACTCCCTGCTGGCTGAGGCGTCTGCCCAGCTGAGGTCTGCTCTAAAAAGACAATGAGACACAATGAGAGGCCAGTGATTGGTCATGCTCGTTGGCCTTCAGTTCCTGAAGTGAGCTGAAGCTCACGCTGCGTTTTCATTCTGTCAAAGGCAAGCACAGCTTTACTTTCTGAAGGCATTTGGACAGATACCGACACTTTCCTTTGATTGTTAGAGAAGCAGTGTTACACTGTAAACTGTGAATTCTGTTTAGTGTAGAATTGACTCCTCTTCTCACTGTGCTTCACTTCTTATTTGCTGTGATTTTTATGACCACATCATCTGACATCATGTCTCTGCCTAAAAGTGAAACTGAAATTGAGAGGGAGACTTGTAGAACAGAAGCGAAACACACACATTAAGAGGTTCCGTAATGAAGGAATTAGTCTTCAGGATTTCAGCATTGCATGTTAAGGCTGGTTAACAACTTTAGCTCTGTGTGGTTTGTGCAGTAAGACCTATTTTCTGTGAAATTTAGAACATAAGAACTATACAAACGAGAGGAGGCCATTCGACACATCAAGCTCGCTTGGTGTGGGAATATGGATGCAGTTCAGTCTAGTACAAAATATTGATGCATCAGTATGATTTGACTGGGAGAGAAAGGCAGCGCGTGGGGATGAGTGTGTGGCCTGAAGCGCAATGCCTTTCTGATCTAAACACATCTGTCCTCTCCGCTGGTTTTGTTACACTGTTGTTTTTCTCAGTGTGGCGCATCTTCTAAAACCTGTTGTTTGTTACAATAATGCCACACCACAAACAAGACTGGCCAGCCAGAAGGAGGCGTCACGCTGTGACCAGTGCCCATTTCTTTCTCAAGTTGGGTATTTCCATTGGTCAAGCGGATTTCCAGCATTAACACATGCACCCATCGGTGCACTTTCTATCTATGTGCTCATGGCCACCTGGCTGGATGGTGTGAATTTGAAACTTTGTGCTTAGCATTTTTTCAACATAGGTATACTGTGGAATAAAGTGGTATTGGGCAAAGATACTGCCATTGGCTTTGGGACTTGAATCTAATATGGGTGCTTCACCCTAAAGATTCATTGCATGCCTTAACAGAAGGGACTAGACATGAGGTGTGTTGAGACATTTTTACACAGCAGGGCTCTCTATTGAAGGATCTGCTAGGCAGCATGTAAAGTGAGGATCTTGCGTTCCACAGTACTTCCAAACCAAAACTACGTGTGGTTTTCCAGTGCCTCATGAAGGGGCTGCATCATCACTGGCAGCTGCGTGCATGTGCGCGCGTTCAGCTTGGACATCTGCCAGAGTCGCTGATGTCTGCCAAGCAGTGGATTTGTTCTGGAGGAGGGAGGGTGTCACGGAGGCTGGCTGACGTGCGGAAGCAGCGCAGCACCGAGCGAGACTGCCACGCTGGGAGTGTCTACATGATGATACGGCCATCTGTGTTCGCCTATAGACACCGTGCAGCCAATTTGAAGGTCCCCTTCATTACTGCTGAGACCTTGTCCTGATTTTAATGCCGGTGTTGCTTCAGATAGCCTGTATGTGACTGAGGAGGCAAACGTGCGGCCATATTAAGCATTGATTATTGCACTAAAGGTAATTACAGGTAGTGATGGTTACAAGAGTGCCATATGTTTTAGGGTTTGGTCACAAGACTTCTTATGAAATTTAATGTTATTGGAATGATTAAAAGAATGAGCAAAGCATAAATTTGTATCTTTCTCTTCCACTTTTTCAGACTTTGGATCTTTCTTTGACCTGGAGAATGACCTTCCAGATGAGCTCATCCCCAATGGCAGTGACCTAGGCCTGATGAGCATGTCATCCAACGGTGGTGGTGGACTGGGTGGCATGGTTCCGGATGCAGCCTCTAAGCACAAGCAGCTGTCGGAGCTCCTGCGGGCAGGGAGCAGCTCCAGCCTGGGCCCGAGCCTGGGCTCTAGCAGCCCCCAACCAGGAATGGGCGTCCAGCTGGGTGCACTGGGCAAGAGCCCCCTTGGCCAAGCTTCACCCAGCCATCCTTCCCAGGCGCAGAAGCAGCCGCCTGCTGCCCCACCAGGCAGCCAGGGTAACGGTAGCTTGGGGCTCACAGCCTTCAACCAAGCCATGATGAACAGTGGCCAGAGCCACAGCGTCTTGGGCCAAGGTGCACAGCCCCCGCAAGGAGCCCTGATGAACGGCAGCCTGGGTGGAGCTGGCCGTGGCCGGGCAACACCAGGCCTGCAGTACCAAGGTCCGGTCGGAGGTGGGGCCGGCGTCAGCGGCGCGGGCAGTGCCCTGGCAGAGACTCTCACCCAGGGGGCACCGCAGATGGGGGTGCATTCAACCATCAACGCTCAGCCTGCCGGAAACATGAACAAGGTGGGTCCGGCTGATGGTTTTGGGTGGCAGAGAGAGCTCGTGTACGACTGAGTGGTTACTCACTCAGTCCCGAAAAGCTGGGGACTGCTGGGGAAAAGCCTCGATGGCCATGTTGTCTTTAACCCACAGGATCCACCCTGTCTTGATTAACATCTTTGTGGCGTTGTTACTATGATTTGTGTCGGCCAGCTGCAAGTCAGTGGCATACGCAGGTGAGAGTGCCGGTGGCGTGCAGACACGAGGTCCGTCTTTACTCAGTCTCAGCTGCTGGTCACAGAGTCTCTGGTGGTGGTGTTGGCTGTGCCACAGAGCTGTCCTGGCACCTTGACAGGTGTGGTTTCATCTTCAAAACCAATAGGAAACCAGTTTTCATCTTCTGCTGAACTTGAAACGGGGTAAATCCCACATGAAAGCAAAGAGCGGCCCCAGTGATGCTGCTGTGTCTCTGTGCACCCCCATCTGGTTGCGGGTGTCAGGCCCCTGGCACATTTGGCCCGAGCTTGCCTTGCAGGGTGTCTGCTCTTCAGCCTTCCTCGGCCAACATGCTGTATGTGCTCGTGGCCCTAGAGAGGCTGTGTGCTTCCCCGGAGAGCGCTGACTCTCCTTTATATGTGAGCGGTACAGCCAGCTTAATGAGGTAGCCTGGTGGGAGTCCGGGTTCCGTGGTGTTGTATGGTGCTGTCCCTTTAAGCGCCTTGGCCAGGAGGCAAGCCAGCAGCACATCCAGGTGGTGGCCACGCTTGGCGTTCGGCACTGGCTGATGAGGTTTACATCAGTTCGACTCTGGACCGGAAGCGGCGGTAACGTTACATGCAGCTATGGAGCTAAATAAGGCAGCGGTCACAGCAGCAGTTGGTGCTAACATTTGAAACGAGCATGGAGAAGCCAGAAGGCAATGTGAATGCCCCCCCCCCCCAAATCTCGGTTTCTGGCCCCTCTAGGGTGGATCTCGGCTATTAAGAAGAGCGCCGTAAATCATGTGAAGTGGTTTTTGTGTTGGAGGGGGCAGTGAGGCTGTCTGAATAGGAGCTCCCCCAAAAACCCCCTTATCTGGCGGCTGAGTCCATAGCCATCATTGTTGGGGGGCGGGGGCTGGGGTGCTCTGAGGGGGCTCCACAGCAGAGGTGCTCAGCTGTGTGGAAAAGCTCATCTTCTGCTCTCAGCTGGGCCCTTCATCCCAGTGGCTGCAGAGCTGTCACTGGCAGGGCGCGCGTGCCGCTCACAACCGGCCACACGCTGCTGTGTGGCTGCATGTTGGGTCACCCAGCCCGCTGCTGCTGCTGCTGCTGTGCTACAGGGAGGGGCAATTATAGCCCATGCGAGGCATTGGTAGGGAAGGATTTGTATCCATTTATACTTCGTTTTAAAGCAAAAAAGAAGCAGAATTAATTCTCGATGCACGACGTCTCCATCGGTGATCGTGTCTCACTCTGGCGTGTGGTGGTCTGTCCAAGATTGTGGTGAAGCTTTTTAATGCAACACGGAAGCTGAGGGTGAGGATTAAAAATAAAGCTGGTTTCTGCTCTGCTAGGGGATTGTTCCTGGAACATCAGCTTCTCCCTGTATGTGTGGTTGGAATAGCAGCTGTCTCCGGGAGCCGTGCGTGCAGCACCTCTGTGTTCCATCTCGGCCGGTTCCCTTTATAGCGAAAGCACTCAAACAAGTTGGGTGATGTCAATGCAGCGCTGTGCCTGCTACTGAAATGTATATTCAGCATTTTCTTTTGGTCTGAAGTCTTTTGGTCACGCTATTACTGTGGAAAGGTGGACTGCCAGACATCACGTGACATTCCTCTACCTATAGGCTGATGGGATTCATCACGTAAGATCTGTTTAGACACTAGAGACAAACGTTGCTGTGAAATGGCATCATATATTTAAGGTCATTGTAACTGTGGATTTTTGTTTCTTTGCATCATGTCTTGTCTAAAAAAACAGCTGTGCTAGTCAAGACTTCAAAGTACAGGAAACTGTCGAATATTTCTGTTCCCCCCACCATGTATATGTCACCGTTGTGTCTGACGCATCCATTTTGGAGAGATTACTGCTGTGGTATGTTGCATCTGGACCATTCCAGCTGAGTGTGCATACATTCTCATGATGTCTTCACATCTGGTGCCAGCAGCTGATTTGGCCCCTTCTTTGGGCCTGCCTTCTCACCCTCATTTGCAGGCCTATTTGCAGGTTGTGCTGTTGATAAGCCCATATTGGGCCATTATCTGCTCATCTCATCCCCAGGGTTGCTGCCAGCCGATGGCAGAATTTTTCATTGCATTTTGCCGTCGTCATGATCCTGAAATGTCTCAGTATTTTCATAAAGAAAGGCTTTGCCACCAATGGCTCTTTTCTTTTCTCATCAGATGGGCCTTGGAGGGAACAGTGCCCCCTTCGGGCAGCCCTATGGACAAAGCACAGGACAGCAGCTTGGAGGCACAGGGGTCACCGGTGTCGGCACCCAGCTTCAGACCAAGTCCCCACTACCTAACAGCCTATCCCCCTTTCCAGCTGACCTCAAGGGTGCCGCCAATGTGGCAAACCTGGTGAGACCTACGTCCCAGTCCATCAGATGGGGACCTCAGGGCTTCAGATATTAATCTTTTTTTGCCTCCGAGTCTTATGATGAATGAACCTCATTGAGGTTTGCATGCTCATGAGCAGAATGTCCAGCGTTGAGTGCGTGAGCACGGTTTTGGTGACTTTGCTGATGAGATGCTTGTTCCTCTTGCCGTGGCTGCAGTCCCAGCAACAGGTTCCCCCCGCCGGCATGGTGGCAGGCCCCTCTGCCGACCCGGAGAAACGCAAGCTGATCCAGCAGCAGCTGGTGCTCCTGTTGCATGCCCACAAGTGCCAGCGGCGCGAGCAGGCCAATGGGGAGGTGCGGCCGTGCTCCCTGCCCCACTGTCGCACCATGAAGAACGTGCTGAACCACATGACCCACTGCCAGGCTGGAAAGTCCTGCCAGGGTGAGTGCGGCCCGGCGCCGTGCTGCACTTCCGCGTCCATTCGGGATGGCCTTTTGGCTTGTGCGTTCCAGTGCCCACGCTACAGTGCCAGGTCTCCTTCTTACACCCAAGCTTTCTCTTTCTGCCCCTGCAGTGGCGCACTGTACCTCGTCTCGACAGATCATCTCGCACTGGAAGAACTGCACGCGGCACGACTGTCCAGTTTGCCTGCCGCTTAAGAACGCGAGTGACAAACGGAGCCAGCAGCGTGAGTCGACCCACGCTACCCCCACCCTGCAGTCCTACACTAATGTGCTTTATTCCTTGCTTCACATTTCAGTGGTAGTTTGACAGGCCTGCACATCTGAATCTAGGATTATTTGCCGCAGAATAAAACTCACCAAGTGTTTGGTTATTTAGTGTAACAGCACCGAGAGCAGCGCCCTCTGCAGGGTGTAAACTCTCCAGTAGACGTGAAAGCATAAGGTCAAGGGAATTCCGGTGAGGCTGGTAATCTGAGATCCTGGGGGAGAGGCTTTGGGCTCTCCTGGTAGGTGGAGTTTCTGAAGCTTGGGCCTTGTTATTGGCCAGTGTTCTGGTGACTCCGTCATCATTCTGCAGCAGCTGGGAAACATTTTTTATTTGACAGTTGAGCAGGGTCTCGTTTTGTCTGCAGTGCCGGTGGATAGCTTTCATGCACGGCTCGTCCTTAATGGGCTCCTGTTCCTCAGTAGGGGCTCTGATTTAAAAACCAGGGCTGGATTGTGAGTGGCTGTCTCATGCATTCTGGCCACGTTGCTTATCTGTTGTTACATTGCGATGTTTGCAGCCATGCTAGGTTCTCCCGGGACGGGCCTGCAGAACTCCATCGGCCCAGTGGGCCCAGGCCAGCCCAGCGCTCCCACCATGAGTGGCTCCACGCCAATTGACCCCAGTTCAATGCAGAGAGCGTATGCCGCATTAGGCCTGCCCTACAGCAACCAGCCTCCGGCACAGTCGCAGCCGCAAGCATCTGGCCAGCAGACTGCACAGGTGCAGCAGCACCAGCAGATGCGGTCCATCGGTGCCATGGGTAAGCGGCCTGCCTGCTCCATGCCATTTTGAATATAATATTCGCTTATGGCCTATGCTCATTTACCCTGCCTGTAGCACTTAATGGGCTTTGCTGTCCTAGGCACCGGTCAGATGACCCTGGGAGCTGGGGACTCGGAACACTCAGATGCTGGTCTGCCCCCGTCACTCAGCAATCCCTCGTGAGTTTACCAGCACCCCACCACGATGCGGCCTTTCCTCTGTGACTCAGCCCTTCAAACCTAGGCTTTTCACCTCTGAACTGAAGACAGAAATGTCCCAAGTAGATATTCCTAGTTCTCCGAGCCTTCTTTTGTCTTCCAGTCAGCTGGTTCCAGATGGATCAGGTGTCGGCAACATGGGGAATCTGCCCACCGCAGCGCCGCTCTCAGCCACGGGCATGAGGAAGTCCTGGCATGAGCACGTCACTCAGGATCTACGCAACCACTTGGTGCACAAACTGTGAGTCTTGAGTCTTTGAAGCCCTCCTGCAATTTGATGGTACAGTCTGGCACTAACTTCATTATGCTTCTCCTCTCTGTAGTGTTCAAGCCATCTTCCCCACACCGGACCCAGCAGCCCTAAAAGACCGACGGATGGAGAACTTGGTGGCCTACGCCCGCAAGGTGGAGGGTGACATGTACGAGACGGCCAACAGCAGGGTAGGCCTCATTTAGCCTACTAGGAGATACTCAGTAACAGCCAGGGCTGTGAGCCCCTGCACCCATGCCTTGCTGGACTTTGCCATCTGCTTCTGTATCGGGTTCTCTGGTCTTGCCGAGAGTGATTTTTTTCTTCAGTTGCCGAACTCCTGTTTTCCTGTTACCACTCGCAGGATGAATATTACCACTTTCTGGCAGAGAAGATTTATAAGATCCAGAAGGAGCTAGAAGAGAAGAGGCGGTCACGGCTCCAGAGGCAGCCCCTCATGGTTCCCCAGGGTGGCCAGCAGGCGGGCCTCCCCCAGCCCAGTGCACAAGGCCCTGCGCAAGCCAGCCGGCCCAGTGAGTCACCCACAAAATGCCCTTTATGTGAATTTTGTGAATTTGGTTGGTTCCACTAACTTCAGTCCTGGGGAGTTCTTTTTGTGTTTGATGTAAATTGAGAAATGGCAGTCCGAGTAAAGGTGTATCCCCCCTCCCTCCCTTATCCACACCTTAGATGGACCTGTGCCTATACCCAACGTGCCAAACCAGATCATGAATCGCATGCAGATTTCACAAGGTACCATGATGTTGCCCACGTGGCCTCCTCATTCGTATAATGTGTGCTGACGGCTGGCCTGCCTTAGCGCCCTCTGATCTGTGTCTTCCTGTAGGGCTCAGTCAGTTCAACCCCATGACGATGCAGAACATGCAGATGAACCAGCCGCCAATGGGCACTCGTGCCTCCTCACCCATGAACCACCCGGTTCAGATAAACATGAGCTCTGTGCCCCCGGTAAGCTGCTATACATCCCGTTGGGTGCTACTCCCTGGAATATTTTCAGCTTGGTTAGTTATCTGGTCACCTTTATGGAAGGTCTTTTGGCTTAAACGTATGTTAAATACTCTTATCGCTGAATGGGCATCCCTCAGGTGAGACAGGTGACGGGAGAGTAATGTTCTGTTGGTCAGCTGACTTCGCCTCCTGTGTCATTTGTGGCACATACCCATAATATGCACCCTGTCGTCTTTTCCCAGATGGCAATGTCGCCTTCTAGGATGCCTCAGCACCCAGGCATGATGGGAAACCATGCCAACAACATGGTGGGGCAGACGGCCAGCCAGGCCCAATTTATGCCCCAGACTCAGTTCCCCCCAGCCAGCGGGACCATGAATGTGAATGTAGGGCTGGGCCAATCAGTGAACCAGGCTGCTGTGACACAGGTGAGAGGGGGTGGGGATTTCTGGCTTGACGGGGCTCCAGCTGTATAGCGAATCATAGATGATCGCTTGGATCCCTTTTCCTGTTCTGTCAGTGTGTTGTTTCTCCCCTGCAGCCGCCGCAGTCTGGTGCTAACCTCCCTGTGAATCCCCTTGGCAATCTGGGCCCCTTGCGTTCCACACCACCTCCCCCCACCTCCACGGCCACTAACCTGCAGCAGCTCCAGCATCCTGCCCCTCCGCAGAGCCAGCCCTCCACCCCGGTGTCTCAGGCCTCAACCCCTGTCCCCATGCCCAGTGCCCTCCCCGGCCCGACGCTGGGCACTCCTCCCGGCTCCGCCCCATCCCAGCCACACACCCCTCAGCCGGAGCCCCCTGTGCCGCCTCAGCAGCCCACCCCCGTGCAGCCCCAGCCCCCCAGCACTCCGGTGAGACTCTGCTCGATCCTTTGCCCTCTTACTCCCAATCACCGGCAGGAGCTGCATCTCCCGACAGCGTATTTGTAATGCTCTGTCTCCCTTGTGTTCTCCCTTGACCTTCCAGGCAGCCGCTACCGTCGACCACTGTGTGCCCACGCCAGCCTCTGTGGCTGAGGCGCACTCTCAGCAGGCCCTGCCTGACCTGCCCCCCAGTGAGGCCAAGCCCGAGCTGAGGCTTGAAGAGCAGGACTATAAGCCCGGAAAGATAGAGCCCAATTCTGAGGTCAGTGTCCTATAGGTCAAAAAAACCAAAGTCAGCCACGTGTAACACTGAAGTATCAGTGAGGCTCGTGCAGATGTGCACTGTGTGTAAAAGAGAGAAAATGCTGTTTAAATGATTTCCATGCGGTTGTGAAGACCATGGATTTATGTTTCTGGGTGTATTTTGGCTTAATCATTTCATCCACCTACAGTCTGTGATGGTAGTTGAGCTGTGAGTTCTGGTGTTCAATTGCTGTTCTTTGCTGCTTGCTGCCTGGTACCAGCATGACGAGGAGACAAGGTCCCTCTCAGGAAAGGTCAAGGAGGAACCAGATGGCTTGGAGGTCAAGCAGGAGCCCATGGAAGTGGATGACAAGAAACCGGACATCAAGGGGGAACCGAAGGAGGAGGAGGAGGGCGGGGCCAATGGCTCTGCCACCTCCGCCTTCCCATCACAGCCCCGCAGGAAGAGTAAGACCATGAGCATGCTGGGAATTTGCCCTACACCTGCCTGTCTCTGTTTTGCTTGTATATAGAAATTATGATTAATATAACGTTGGTAATACTTGTTGCCCTTCTACCGGTGTTACCGCTCTGTTTGAAATGTTTTAAATGTCAAGTTCAGCTCACAATCCATCTGAGGAATGGAGTTAGTCATGAAATAATCTGTTTACAGGATTAATGTTCCCTTATAAACGGCCTTAAAGGGAGCCTGATAGAAAGTTTATATTAACCAGTTAGAATCCCTGTAGCCATCCCGGCTTCCTTTGAAACATTTAGGCATGACACCTCCCATTGCTGTTTCTTTATGGTGTATGCTGTGATCTCCTTCTAGTCTTCAAGCCAGAGGAGCTGCGACAGGCACTAATGCCCACCTTGGAGGCCCTGTACCGCCAGGACCCCGAGTCACTGCCGTTCCGGCAGCCAGTGGACCCCACGGTGCTGGGTATACCGGTGGGTGTTGTGTGCAGAGCCTGCTTCCTCTTACCTTGCGTTTACCATCCCTCTATGTATTCTTGGCTCCTAACAATTTGCTGGGTCTGTGTTGCCTGTCCATCCAGGACTACTTCGACATTGTGAAGAACCCCATCGACCTGTCTACCATCAAGCGCAAGCTGGACACAGGCCAGTACCAGGAGCCCTGGCAGTACGTGGACGACATCTGGCTCATGTTCAACAATGCCTGGCTCTACAACCGCAAAACCTCGCGCGTCTACAAGTACTGCTCCAAGCTGGCCGAGGTCTTCGAGCAGGAGATCGACCCGGTCATGCAGAGTCTGGGCTACTGCTGTGGCAGAAAGGTGAGGGGAAAGCTGGAGGTGAGCGGTTCCGCTTTCGCTCTCTGGGTCGTTGGGGCACATAGGATGTAGATGCAATAGTGAAACCCATGAGAGCAGGCCTGGAAAGTCACACCCGGTGGTTGGTCCACAGCAGAGCAAGTAACCCTGCCCCCTCTGTCTCTGCAGTATGAATTCTCCCCCCAAACGCTGTGCTGCTATGGCAAACAGCTATGCACCATTTCCAGAGACAGCACCTACTACAGCTACCAGAACCGGTAAGTGGGGAAGAGTTTGGGATAAAAGCAGGGTAGGAAGTAAGGCTCTGAGTTGCCCAGGGCTATCAGCACCTGCTTGTGTCACTCACATCACTGCCAGTCCGAAAGGACTTTCAGTCTCATTTAGACCTACACTCCAAGTCACTTGCATCATGTTTCTCATGAATGTAGATGCAACCCGTCCGTTTGTTCAAAGAACTCTTAGCTGACAGATGGGGCGTGCTGATCGGCGTTCAATATCGCCCGATTAAGCTGTCCAAAAGAATAAAAATCAGGAAAATCGTAACTCGTAATGTGGTACAAGGACTTGGCTCAAGAAATCCTGGTGTGGACCACAGTTTAATGCAACAATGAGGTTCACCATGTAAGTGTGTTTAATAAATTAGAACAACAGGCTACAGTCCTGCTTCGGGGATGGCGGATAGCGCAGTCCTTAAGCTGAGCAGATGTTCATTCAACAACGGCAACCTTGAAGAGGTTTAGGATTTGAAATATTTTCTTGACTGTTTTGTATGCTAGTGATATGGGGTGCAGGTGATAGCAGACCTGAGTATGTGCTGAGGTCTATCGCAGTGTGCTATGGAGGCATTTGCAGGGTCTGTTGGAAGTCAGGACAGTGAGTGAAGGATGGTTGGCATTTGAAATGTCATGGACTGGTAGATGAGGTTTTAGCTTATGTCTTTTACATTCCTTGGTAGCACTCTTGTTGGAGCAGTGTGTCAGGGAGTCTTGATTATTTTTAAAAAGATCCAGTGCAGTCCAGGAAATAAGGCATGGCCCGTTCATTTCCATCGGAAGTCTAACATTTCTTTGAAAATTGCTGAATTTGCTCAGAAGGAGCTCCACTGCTCCACCTTGTGTATGGCACCTGCAACTGCAGCAGTGTACACAGCCCAAGAATGATTCTGATTGGCACACTGTGCTTAGCTTTTCACTTTTGGCACTTTTCCACCATCATACAGGAACCAACCCATACCCGAGCTGTGCCGTAAGTAAAGCATTAATCCAGCTCGTTACGTTTTCTACTACAGAATGGTCGTCTCGGTAAAGGTGTTGCCAAGTTTGGAGCGCCAAGTTTGGTTGTCCTATTCAAGATTGCAGGTGGACTGGAGCTTATCCCGGAGGCAACAGGCACAAGGCAGGGAACAACATTGGACTGGCTCCAAACCCATCACAGGGTTGTTTTTTTTTTTTTACTATGCTAATTTCCGCTGGCTCATCTGTGAGAATCGCTGTGTTATGCAGGTATAAAACACTAGTGGAATTAACATTCGCTTACGTAATGTTGCATTACGTATCCATTCTCTTCAGCTGTTCCATGGTATTTTTTTTTTTTTTTTAAGTAGCAGGTTGAAGATTTTGAGGTTCCAAGTTTTTGAGTATACATTGCAAAACTGCTAATATATTAAATATCCACTTATTCCTTAAAATAATCCACGCGTAGAACGCTGGCATCTTTGTGCTTTTCAGCCAACCAGTGGCGGTGCAACCAGTTTGCTTTGGTCATACTTTAGGCCGTGCCTCTAAGCTTGGTCACACTCCAGTTCATGTTACGGATTGGGTATAGCTTGATTTTCAGTGGCAGTGGAAAAGCACGGTTTCAGGGGATGACATAGTCGACAACCAGGCAAATTTTACTGTTAGCCATGGTTGTGGGGTGGTCCAGGGGTGTGTTTTGACTAGTACAAAGTGTACTAGATATCTGATGGGTGAATTGAAGCCATCCCACATTGCTACATAACCCTACCCTCATCCATCAGCTTTTCCTCTTGTATGTTCCTTCACACATCATGTTTTTTGATACACCATCAACATAATGCTTATCTATGAATGGTTTTCCAATGTTTGTATTAGTAAAATGTTGCCTTTTTATGGGATATTTTGCCTCAGGTAGACGCATGTTCCAACAGTGTAGTGTTGCTTAAAATTCCTCCCAGTTCATTAAGGCATGGTTAGAGAATCTCATAACCAACCATCACCATTTATCCATCACTGTGCTGTGACATCAACGTGACCTGTGATTGCTAACCTGTGCTTTGCTCTGGCTGTCTGCTCTGTGTTGTCTGTCTCCCCCCCCACCACCCCTCCGTGCTGTGCCGTGCCGTGCTTTGCTGTGCTTTGCCTTGCCACGCTGTGCTCTCCCTGCCCGGCTGTGCCTTGTGCGGGTGTGCCCATGTGCCCTTGTGTGGCGGGCCCAGCTCACCCAGACATGGCCTTGTCGCTGACAGGTATCACTTCTGCGAGAAGTGCTTCAACGAGATCCAGGGCGACAGTGTCACCCTGGGGGATGATCCTGCGCAGCCGCAGACGTGAGTGTCTCCTGGGGCTCCCCTGACGGCCGTGCCACTCACACTTATACTCACATTAGTCATATTTACTGCAGCGACTGTCGAAATGACCTGTATTTGGCCTCCTCTCTCACCAGTATGATATCGAAAGACCAGTTTGAGAAGAAGAAGAACGACATGTTGGACCCAGAACCGTGAGTACTGGCAGTGTCATCAGCGCTGGTTTTAAGCCCAGTTGTCATCACTTGCTAGCTCCTACTAGCTCCTAGCTTGGTAATTACTCTTCAGGCCCTAGTCTCTGGTGTTGGTCTTGTTGCGATGCTGTTAGGACACCTGGGCTGTGTGAAATGGCGCCACCTGCTGAGGAACAAAGGAAGTCCCTTTGAGCTTTGATGGGACATTCAGTCGATTCATTATGAAAGCATTTCTGTCTGTTTCTATGGCCTGTACCTTAGCTGTGGGAAAACAAATAAAGCCATACAGGTTCTCTTAGGGTGAGGTGGCACTCATTGTCCCATCCCCTGGCGCAGGTTTGTTGAATGTAAAGACTGTGGACGCAAAATGCACCAGATCTGCGTGCTGCATTACGAGGTGATCTGGCCCTCAGGGTAAGCTCCCTTTCTCAGCTCTTCCCGACTCATAGGCTGGTGACCAGCGGTCAGTTCAGTTTTTAAATTCTCCCTCTGCTGTCGTTTCTCAGCTTCATCTGTGACAACTGCTTGAAAAAGTCTGGCAAATCCCGAAAGGAGAACAAGTTTGTGGCCAAGAGTAAGCATTTGTTAAGGTTTCTTTTGGCATGACGTCCTGGGGGATGGACTCATTAAAAAGTTATTCAGGGTCACTGCATCGTTACTCTAAAGCTGTGAACCGTTTCGCCCGACAGGGTTGCAGACGACCAGACTTGGAATGTACATAGAGGACCGAGTGAACAAGTACTTGAAAAGACAGAACCACCCAGAGGCCGGGGAGGTCTTTGTGCGAGTGGTGGCCAGCTCTGACAAGACGGTGGAGGTCAAACCCGGTATGAAATCCAGGTGGGTGTTCCAGTGCTGCCCCAAGCTCGCTGCCGCTCGGGCTGGGCCTTCCCAGCATGCCTTGAGCGCAAGGCTGTACTGTTGGATGTGTGAGGAGTGCCTCGTTTACTGTGAACGTGGAACTGAAATGCAATGCTAGTTCTGCCGTTTGTTTTTTATCAAGCGTCCTGTCTGCCTGCACCCCGATGGTGCCCCGGTCCGTGGCCTTTTGTTAATAGAAAGAGGGCGTGTGAGGCTGCTGGCTTAACACGTGTGGGCGTGGTGCTCTCGTGCAGGTTTGTGGACACAGGGGAGATGGCCGAAAGCTTCCCATACAGAACCAAAGCACTTTTCGCATTCGAGGAAATCGACGGTGTGGACGTCTGCTTCTTCGGCATGCACGTCCAGGAGTATGGCTCGGATTGTCCGTTTCCCAACACGCGGTGAGCATGCGTGCCTGGCGCCGTGTGACGGATGCTGTCGCTTTCCTTTTGGGTCTGATCAACCCGCTGGCTTCCTTTCTGCAGACGAGTCTACATATCCTACCTTGACAGTATTCACTTCTTCAAGCCACGGGTGCTGCGGACTGCAGTGTATCACGAAATACTCATCGGGTATCTGGAGTACGTGAAGAAGCTCGGGTATGTTCTTTGAGCCCAGCTGGTTGTGCCAGTGGTTCCGCCCTGTGTGCTGGGCCCCTCATCACCTGCACTTACCTGAGCATCCTCGCCCTACGGCAAGCGGCCTCCATGTATATTTATTTGGCAGTCGTCACATGTCAGCATCGTCTGTTCTTTAATACTTCAGATATGTGACGGGGCACATCTGGGCCTGCCCCCCCAGTGAAGGGGACGATTACATCTTCCACTGTCACCCACCTGACCAGAAGATCCCCAAGCCCAAAAGACTGCAGGAATGGTACAGGAAGATGCTGGACAAGGCCTATGCTGAGAGGATTCTCCATGATTACAAGGTATTCAGCCAGTCGGGTCTCTCTGCCACTGAATGTCATCATCCATCTGGTCTTCAACGGGGCTCACGGGGCTAATGGTAATCCACTGGCTAATGGACATCTCTGCGCTTCGCAGGACATCTTCAAGCAGGCAACCGAGGATCGCCTGACCAGCGCAAAGGAGCTGCCCTACTTTGAGGGGGACTTCTGGCCGAACGTGCTGGAGGAGAGCATCAAAGAGCTGGAGCAGGAGGAGGAGGAGCGCAAGAGGGAGGAGAACAGCACCTCCTGTGAGATACCAGAGGTATGGGAAGTCAGGGTGGCAGTGTAGAGGAGAAGAGAAGGCATCATTGTCTGGCGTGTAGGGTAAACCGTGGGTCCACGTCCCGTTTGAACCCAGCCCCCTTCATTTTCCCCAAATTCCCTTCTTTCAGGGCGCTCCAGCCGACAGCAAGAACGCCAAGAAAAAGAACAATAAGAAAACGAACAAGAACAAGAGCAGCATTAGTCGAGCCAACAAAAAGAAGCCTGGGATGCCGAATGTAGCCAATGACCTGTCCCAGAAGCTCTACGCCACCATGGAGAAGCACAAGGAGGTGGGCTTCCGGGCATCTCCTGCAACTTGCTGGGGTTTGGAGGCTGTATGCTGGAGGTGAGAGCCTGAAGTTTCTGCTCTTCCTTCTCCAGGTGTTCTTCGTGATCCACCTCTACTCAGGACCTGTGATCAACACGCTGCCGCCTGTCATGGACCCGGACCCGCTGCTGACGTGCGACCTGATGGATGGCCGCGACGCCTTCCTGACGCTGGCGCGTGACAAGCACTGGGAGTTCTCCTCCCTGCGACGTTCCAAGTGGAGCACCATGTGCATGCTGGTGGAGCTGCACAACCAGGGCCAGGACCGCTTCGTCTACACCTGCAACGAGTGCAAGCACCACGTGGAGACGCGCTTCCACTGCACCGTCTGCGAGGTGAGTCCTGCCCGCTTCCCATCGGCGTCGTGCTTTGGCTCGGCCATGTGGGCAGTAATTACCGTGTAGCCCTGGCTGATGTATTACGGTTCGGCCAGTTACTGTCACGAGCAGCAGCCAGATGATCCTACCCGGAGACCTGCTCTTCATATTGGCACCTAAGATGTTGAATAGCTGGAATTTTACGTTTCTGATTGAACTATTTTATTTGAATCCATTTAATTACCTTCCTGAGACATGAGGTAATGGCAGCTGCACAGCTTGGTTTTAGTCATCAAGTTTCCTTTGTTTGGGACTAAGTTTCCTTTGTGAAGTTTGACCAGGGTTTACTTGTGGGGGGTGGGGGGGAGCTCTTAATCAGACTGCACCTCCAGAGCCAGGAAAGAGTTAGCCGCGTCTGAATAGATGAGCTAACTAAGGATGCACCGAAATTTCGGCCGCCGAAAATGCTATTTCGGCCGAAAATTTTCGGCGGCCGAAACGTAAGAAAGCGCCGAAAATAAAAGCCGAAATTGTCGCCACGCCTCTCCCATCCTCCCGTCTCGTTCCCGCTGTCATTACGCATCAAACACGGAGTATGTCGGCGGTTTGGAAGCACTTCAAAGTTTCGGATGAGGACAGCAAAGTTGCAATAAACAACATTTGCTCTGCAAAAGTTTCAAGAGGGGGTTCAACAGCAAAGACGTTTTCGACTACAGGTTTAATACACCACCTTAAGTCAAGACACGCAATTGAATTTGAGGAATACCGTCAAACAACGTT
>JABFDZ020000049.1:11226751-11241570 GCA_019775955.2 Pollimyrus isidori
CTTTGGGTGTCCCTTAACCATAAAAATGTCCAGGGGGGTACCCCGGCTCAATCCAATTTTTTTTGTTTTTAATTAAAAAAACACACCCCCCCGCCCCCCCCCCCCCCCCCATGGTAAACACCTTTCCTTTCCCAGGTGCTCTTCTGTTACGAGCAGTTTGATGAGCTGACGCTGCTGCACCTGAGGGACTTTGACAAAAAGAAGCTGATATCTGTGGAGACTGACATCGTGGTGGATCACTATAAGGAGGAGAAGTTTGAGGACAGCAAGCCGGGTATGGCTCTGTGGTTTATTAATGCTGCACGGCTGAAAGGTCACTGCCTGCGGCTCCTGATCATCACGTGTCTTCACCTTTGGTGTAGCTTCTGAACGTCTGACGGAGGAGCAGTCCAACGATTTGATGGCCTGGATGAGGAACGTGCTGGGTCAGAGAGTCACCAACATCAAGGTACCTGCGCTGCCTTCTGCCCTGAGCCAGTGACCTGACCAGTCCTGTCCCTTGGAGATCTCGCTGGTAGCTGCGGTTGCTTTTTTTACCTGTCCCACCTCCTCCATAGGTTACCCCCCGCCTGGACACGCACCCGGCAATGATCACAGTTCTGGAGATGGGCGCTGCCCGCCACTTCCTGCGCACTCAGCAGCTGGCCAAGAGCTCTGAGGAGAGGGCTCAGATCCTGCAGCCCACCCTGGAGATCAATGCTGGGTGAGAGGGAGGAGCCACAAGGGCTGTATCTGTGGAGACCGGGGGTGGGGCCAGTGAACAAAGGTGGGAAGTATGATTTATAGGGTTAATGGGTAAGGTGAGGGTCCATTGCACAATGAGGTGTGGTTAGGGTTAACTCATGAGATGTGGAAAGTGGACAGGGTGGTGGGAGCATGTTCCCTTGTGAAGTATTGGGGAGTGTAATTTCATCGGCTCTGCTGTTCTGATTGCTTATCCCATTGCACTCGATAACCAGCCCCAAGTTGAGTTTGTGGAGAAGCGTTTTTCTGACCCCTTCCTCACCCCCGCAGCCATAGCCTCATCAAGAAACTCAGCGAGCTGAAAGACTCCAACATGGAGCTGGCCCAGCTGCTGCTCGAGCAGGTACAGTGGCACGCCGCTCTCTCATGCTACTCCCTCATGCCGCTCCTTCGCACTCCCTCATGCCGCTCCTTCGCACTCCCTCATGCCACTCCTTCGCACTCCCTCATGCCGCTCCTTCGCACTCCCTCATGCCGCTCCTTCGCACTCCCTCATGCCGCTCCCTTACGCTCCTTCGCACTCCCTCATGCCGCTCCCTTACGCTCCTTCGCACTCCCTCATGCCGCTCCCTCGCACTTTCTCATGCTCCTCCATGCTCCCTCTGCCAAATTTAAAGCAGTTGCCCAGATGAAGCATCATTCCCTGCATCCCCAGATCTATGACAATGCCATGATCACGGCTGGCCTCAACGATGACCCCCGACCTATGATTTCACGGCTGAATGACCTCCTGACCAAGGCACTGGAGCAACGCTGAGGGCATTTATTACATTACTGTGGCCGAATTGGACAATGACCGCAAGCCCCCTCCCCCCCATCGTTTAGCCGGGCTGCTCCCCACACAGCCCCTCAGATTGGGGTCCCTCATGCAAAGGACAATGGGCTGGTGAAGCCTGCCCTCCAAACGACTGATTGCGTCTTTTTAAGAACATTTAACAAAAATGGAAGTATGACTGTGTAAATTGTAAATAAATATGAAACTACCACTAAACTGTAACTCATAGTGAAGAATTGAGCTTCATTTATCTGTTTGCCAGTATCTTAGCTGATATGTGCATTTTGGTCTTTCCTTCTGAGTTGAAGTAGTTCTGGTGTCAAATGTCAACTTAAACAGGTTTATTGCTAGATCCCGTTGGGATTTGTGTTTTTTTTTGGTCAGGGACACAGCTGAGGATTGTGGGAATTTGCCTTCCGCTGGCCCAAGTGCGTCTGCATGGTGTTTCACTCAGGTGTGGCAAGGTGATTGGTGAGATAGGGGATGGTACTGGAGTGGGGGTGGGATGCGTTTCACAAAGGGGAGAGCTAATCTGCTTCATTACAGCGATTTAATGTCAACTTTGAAGAACAAGGGCAACAGAAAATATACAAGTTCTTTTTGTATCAAAAATGCCCAAGCATTTATGTACACTGAAAAATCCTGAGTTTTATTGGGAAAAGCAAATGGAGATCAGGAGAATTTCTGTGTCCTCATAGAAGCTGGAAAGCCCTCATGACAAGCAAGGGGTGTAAATCTAGCGTGTGATGTGCGGATTTGTAGCAGACGTATCCGTTTGTTGACAGTCTGGACAGATGTGGATACCGAGAAGAGCAGATCGTGTGTAATTAATGTGCGACTCGCTTGCCAGCCTTGACCCAGAAGCATCAGATTACTACAGAATATAAATTTTAAATAGCTACTAATAGTGTGACGCAGCCGTTTTTCCGCTTGTTTGCTGCTGCTGGTTTTATATAATGATTTAAATAAAAATAAAATAAAAAAACAACGGTTACATGGAACAAACTGTACATATGATCTGCTAGCGGGGACAAAAAATCAAGGGGGCTTTTGAAAATAGTGTTTACTTTTAAAAATGATTCTCTCAGTAATACACATTTATTCTCAGCACAGTTAAGGACAAAGACAAAGGGCTCAGCTGATGTCTTGCACCTGCAGACGGTTTGGCAGGATGCCAGTCGGCTGTTGGTTCCCGCAGGAGCCTTAACCTAAGGGTCAGAGTTCAGACAGCCAGGGGCAGGCGTCACTGAGCTCTAAACTTCCCAACAGCTGCTGTTCCTCAACGTGGCAGGGTTGAGAGAGGTGCGTCTGTATGCCCTCTAGTGCCCATCAGGTGTCACCTTTCCCCATCAGCCCTCTTTCACGCCAGGTTGGCAATGTTGGCCAGGAATCGCTGTGCCCACCACTCTTCTAGATCGAAAGGCACAAAGTCTGATTGACAAAATAAAAGGAAAGAAAACATGTAAAGTTAGCCACTCTGGTCACCGAAGTCAGTTAAAGGGAGACGTGGTAAACCTTCTCATGGTTTCTGAAAGGACGTAGACAGCCCTGAGAGTGAGACCAAGAGGAGGAAATAGAGGCGGGTGTAGCTAGTGAGGGTGAATGACTGAAAAACTCTAAGAGGGTGTTCTGTTCCCTGAGGTGTGACCAAACAGCCGGAATGCTAAATGCTTCTATTGAGTTTCCTTAGTCTGCACAGAATAGAAGTGCCACACCATCACACTAGGTGCCGTTTGTGTGCTCCATGTACAGGCCTCGTTTTAGCTTTTAGCTTAAGCAGGACTGTCCTGTGATTTACTCAATCACCACTGAAGGCTCTTTGTCTGATAATTAGCCAAATTGTGTTTTCATTGCTTGTATCTTTGCCCCAGGGCTGCCTTGCTGATAGAGGACGGCATCCTGGACTCAGTGACTGATGCAGTTTTTCTTTTTTCCCCACAGTGCCTCTAAACCTTCCATGTCACTCATGACCTTCACTCTAATCACAGATAAGAGCAAACAAAGGGTTATGTCGAGGTTTGTTAAGATTATCATCAGCACCGTGGTCAGTCCTGATCAAGAGAAAGTTGGAGGCCAGTATCAGGGTTGTGAAAACAGGGGTGAGAGTAACAGCCTGCAGCTTGAAGTTAGGTTTAACTTAGCTCAGAAGCTTGGGAGAATGTGGATTGCGATTTTACTGACATCATGGCCAACATCAATGATGGAGAGGAACAAGAATAAAATGAGCATGAATGGAGGGGCAGGAGGTGGAGAGCTGAGGATGAGAGGGAGAAAGGCAGCCACTCACTCTTCATGCTGGGGTTGGGGGTCTTCTCTGAGTACTGAACCGGCCCCTGGTCTTGCTCTGATTGGTTGCTCTCTCTCAGCTGCTGTTTTACTTCCTGCCAGGCTGGGGGAGGGGTGGGGCAAGGCAAACATGGTCATGTGACTATATTGGGTTTGGTAAAGACATGCAGCCAACAATTAGTTTCCCTAAGACAGACTCCTAGGAAGTTCCGCAGCCTTTAAGGGAATGAGACTTATATTGGGGTAGGAATTTCATAGTGACAAACCATAATTAGTCTAATCAGCTATCAGGTGCAGGTTCCTTTAGTACTGCAGGGCCAAATGGTCCTTTATAGTCTAGCACCAAAGCTGTAAGGTCTCAGAACAAAACTGGTGTCACTCTCTGGCCTTTCGTGCAAATTTCTGAGGAAGGCTGTTGTGGAGAATCCACCTCACATTGCATGACCTTTCACCTACAACGGTTGTCCCTCTGTATTGTGGGCAGAGAGCCAGCGATGATCTGAGCACAATTAGAGTCCATTAGGGCGTATTTCACAAGTCCAGACTATCAAAGTGTGCTTTCCTTCATACAGACTGCTGACATCAAAGGTGTCTCTGTGTTTGACGTTAGAAAGGCCAAACGCAACAATGACGTGTGTCTTCACGTTACCAAAGGGTATGTTTGCGTTTCTGTTGCCCTCAGACTTGATTTAGTTGCCCCGCCTCCCCAATCTACTCAGTTTGGCTATTTCAGACTGTCTGCTGTCCTAAAATGTCCTGACTGAATATTGAAATCTGAAAAGAGGAATGGATGAATTTTCTTTAATATGCTTCTTAAAGGGACATCCATCTGTGTTCTGTACCTGCTTGTCCTATGCAGGGTTATGGGGGCTTAGAGCCTTTGGGCACCAGGCAAGGAATTTACACCTGCAGATAGTCTGGTAACTCCAATTCACCTCTGCATGTTTCTGGATTGAGGGGGGGCGGTGGGCCCATAGAAAATGCCACAATGACATTGAGAGAACATGCAAACTCCCTACACATAGACCTGGGTGGGGGGGGACGACGACATTCAAGCCCTGATCACAGAGGAGTATGAGTAGTGCAAACCACCCTGCCCCCTACTGCGTAGCTGCTGTGATAGTGGGTGACATGAATGACACTCAGCTGTGCCACAAACACGTAACCCTTGGGATGTGAGCAGCAGTGTGTCACTCTCAGAAAAAAAGGGTACGGCCCTGGCACGGTTTTGTACCCCAAGGTACAAATAACATTGAAGTCACCCAATGGTATGGCAATGTTCCCTATAAGTACATTTAATTACAGCTAACAGTATAACTGGTGGGACCTCAAAGGTACACACTGGTAATGTTTTAATTGACAGTGTATACTTTTATTAAGGATTTGGGGAGTATTTCAAAAGGCAAGAGTTGAATGTAAGCCCAGAATCTTTAAGTTGTGCAATCCAAGTAAATAAGTCACATTTTCAGCAGACATTTATGCAAAGCAACACGCGGTTGAGAAAGCAGGATCAGACGGTCCTTGGAGCAATCGGAGTTAAGGGCCTTGCTCAAGGGCTCAGCTGCGATATCACTGATCACAGGTGCAGCTAACTAACCTGCAGAGCCAGAATTACACGAGAAGCCCCTCCCCCTGTCCCCGGCACGCTGTGGCATCGCCCACCTTCGTTGACGAACTTGACGTTCTCCTCGTGGGCCGCCGTGAAGCCCTCGTGCTGCTGTGCCGCCGCGCGGAGGTGCCGCTTCCCGTTCAGGGGCTGGAACACCAACTTGGGTGGCGGAGAGCTGCGGTACGCGGGAGGTAAACGGGCAAAACTGTGACTGTACGTTACGTATAACAAATGTTATTTCCTGGGCATTATTATGATTAAATGCAACCAGTACTTGAAGTGGGGTGGAACGCAGTTCCGGAACTTCTGTATCCTAAATACTTGATTTTTTTTCACCGCATAAATGTCAAATGTCGGAAAATTAGAGTTCCTGCACTTATTTTTTCCCACTTCAAACACTGACTGCAACAGATGCATCTGAAAGCTTCTTGTATTTGATGTAGAATTATTATAATTTATGTAGAAGCTATTCAGAAGTCCATTAAACATTTGTCCTACATTTGCTTATATACACAAAGCTATCTAAGTTTGTTGCATCTTTACATGAATCTTTATATGAAACCTTAAGCCCACATGAAAGTCGCCGCGGTCACTGTTCTACGGACAGACAAACTGATTGGTTAAACACTTAGGGTTATAAAAATACTGCAGGTGAATTCAATACACAATGAATTTAAATCAGATGGTTTAATCTTCCGCACCACAGCAAATTAATATCGGTGATTATAGTTACACGAGCAGAACAATGTAGTTAGTACGACATTAGTAGAATATATAAAGCAGAGACACGTGATAGATTAGTGAATACGACGGCTTTAACTAAAACTTTGTAGCAGGCACATTATTATGTGTCTAGTATCCATGCGAAGAATTCTAACCATGTGATCACTCCCGAAATACGGCGAGTTAACTAGTTACGTGGACATGGCCAGTCAGACGTCTAACGACCAAGCATACTTTACTGTTCCCGTAACCTTGCTTCACTACAAGGTCACCCTCACTGGATTTCAAGACCATGCAAAAAGGCCGAAAACGTCCAGTCACCGGGCGTTGAGGAAATCTCTCTGGGATCGTGCCCTTTAAACTTTCCACGCGAAACTCCGCTGCTATGCAATAGCAAGACATGTGACTTCAGGGTCAAGATCGACACTGTCACAGGCGCACTAGGAGTGTAAAATCGCTTTAATCTCCAACCCAAAGCGGCACGTTTGCTGTCCGCATGTCGAGGGCACTTACTTTGTTAGAGCCCAAGCGCCTGATTTGATCTTAGCCTCGTTGATTTTGCTGTCGATCTGCTGCGTGGGACCTGTGTGCGTTTGCAGAGGAATACAGCGGATCGCATGTGTTTTGTCACCCTGCGCATGGGGCAGTTACAATCTTCTCGCAGGTGGACAGTTAATAGGTAGTTGTTTCTGCTGTTAAGTAATAACAAGCAATACAGTGTCATAAATGTGACACAGACATACCTGTTCTTCGCTGCGTAACAAGTTTGCTGGGACCTCTGGTTATCGTGTACATCATGCGCTTTACGATGTACCCCGGCCCTGGCCAATATCACACAGGAGAGTACGAAATTCCAACTGATCAAAATCAGAACGGCAACAAAAGAAACAGTAATTTGTATTTTAAAAGTCGAAAATAGACTATATCTTCTTCAGTCATTCAAAATGATGAAAAAAATCGTAACGGATTGTAACACCTTTCCGTTAAAATGCAGCAGCACCACAATAAAAAGCGATCCGTATGTCAAACTTCAGTCATCAGCGACAGCAGATCAGTAACTCCCTCTGTGGTGAAGCCGAAGTAGCACCGTCAGTCCGGATCAGCTTGGCTGGCAACTTCCGTCGTAAATTAATCATGCAGATGGCCGTGTAACCTGCATACGACACAGGTCCGTCCCCGGACGATCGGCGCTAAGGTGTAACTTTTGGCGCTGTGGAAGTTATAGTGTAACGGGAGCGCAGTCGGTCCCCGCAGGCACTTCACCACTGACGTGCGCACACACCTCCGTACGCTTAAAGGGGAAACGGCGGCCGGTGGGCCCGCTGCACTTTCGCCTGCAGACCCCCGCCAGCCTCTACTCAGGTGCCTCCTGGGCCACTTTATCACTAGCAATCAGTATTATTAACCCCGGGTTTCATTTTCATTCATTTGCCCTAGAAATAAACTTGAAAAAAAAATCTGTAAGAGAGTATAGCCAGTCCCTGCTAGTAAAAGTAGGTTATGTTTGTATTGCAAAAAAGAGGAGACGAGGGGCAGGACGCAATGCGAGGCGTCAACGAAACGCGAATACGCACAAAAAGCAGTCGCCAGAAAGATGTCACAATTAAACAAGCGAAATTTCAGGCGTTTCTAGGTTCCAGAAAAAGAGGATGTATGGCCACCATTTTCTACACAGCAGCAGATAGAGTGTGTAAGGAAAGGACATTCGGGCTGATTCTTAAGCTTGCTTGATGATATTTAACCAGAACAGAACTCAGTCACCCGACACGGCGGTCACGGTTACTGTGTACTGATTTCTGTAACACAGTGCTTAGTTATTTCTTTAATGAAATGCCTACAACGGCACTGTTGAATGGGCACAGTGGCTGTTGTTATTTAGGTTCTCTAATAAGCCCCAATTAAACGAATGGACAATAATTTGGCAGTGATTTAAAATCCGATTTGTGTTGAGGTTACAAACTCTCCGAAATTGCGTTATCGACATGCAAACGCATACCTGGAGCGAAAGGTTTTCATACCAAGATTATTAAACATCAAGTATTTTATGTAAAAAAATAATAATCAAGCTTTCCTTCCCCTGCCTAATTAAAATACAACATAGATTCATTCATAAAATGCACTGTCAGTGTCAATCTTAGTAAATTTACAATTATGGTCTATGGCTTCTTAAGGGATTTGTTCTGCCTTCAAGTTCTACTCGTAAGATGCAATCATAGAGTTGGAAAATCTTAATTGCGTAAAGAAAAGGAAATCCCCACTGGTAAATACGACTAAGTAGACTTTCATGTGCTCTCTGTATTCGTATTCACGACTTTTCCAACCCGACTTCAATGCAGAGTTAAATATTTGTAGTATGTTACGATGTGACGTCACCACAGCCTTGTACTTTCAAAGAGCTGTCGAGATTTTTTATTAGCGGCGTTTAGTCGTGGTCAATGTTCACGTAATTCAATAGTAAGGTGTACAGGAAACAGTCAAACATGCATACATTTTTAAAAAGTTATTTAATATTAACAATAGTTTAAAACATACCCTGTTTAAGACACATTTCACCATGTTTAATTTTTTAAGTGCATTCCAAACGTTTATTTTTCCTGCAATCCAGCTGAAAAGTAGGACATTTCCATTTGTGAAATGTACAGTATGTGTTAGGATGGCTTAGGAGAGACTGGTGGGTATTTTCTTCAGCAAACACAGGGTCCCCGAAGAAGCCTGAGGAATTTATTATTGTTATTGCTGCAGGCTTTTATTTCCTGAATCCTAATGTAAGGTGGGAGCCTCTGTTAACAGCACCTGACTCTCATTTGCTGTGTATCTGCAGTTATGGTGGAGCACCTGCACTGGGATTAATGGAGGTGATGAAGGGTGAGCCTGAGGGTCTCAGGCCGCAGAGCTTTAGCCAGAAGGTCAGCTGGTGTGGACCTGTAACCCTGATGTGGAGGGAGAAGTGTGTGTGTGAGGCGGAACATTCTGGGTGATGTATGTGTATGTTGACCCCCCACTCCCCTAAAGTGTGGCTGGCTTCATCCTCCTGCCGCTGTGTGCTGATCTTCAGTAGGCAGCTCCACAGTCCTCCCTGAGGCTGTCAGTGAGGTAGCTAATCTTCAGCACGTCTTGGTAGTACTGCTTCTCCACGGCGGTGTTGACGGTCCAGCCGATGAGCTCCACTCCACGCTCGGCCCAATACTTCACATAGTCCCTGAGGGCGGAGGTGAGGAGGAATGTGGGCGGAGTTACGTCAAGTCACAATGTCACGTCTACGATTCATCAAAGAGGTTCGGCGCAACGGCACAAGCCTCCCCCTGATATTAATAAGCAGCTGTCTGGGTCACAATCACAGAGCTGTGAGAATGAATATATGGTGCTGTTCTGGGTGTACTTGGTCCACACAATGGTTAAGGACACACACCTGCTGCAGCCCTGAGTATGTTTACTGGGACAGGTCAGGATTCTTAATTACAGGCTGCTGCTTCGGACAAAAGCAACTGTCAGGGTTCACAGTGAGGGATTGGCTGTAATACCAGGGACACTGGGTAAGATGGGCTGGCTCTTGGTGTGAGCGCGAGCGTGAGTGTGAGTGTGAGCAAGTGCTGAATGCGAGTATGAGTCCAAGCATGGGTGTTTGTGTGAGTACGAGTACGAGTGTCAATGTGAGAGCGAGTGTGACAGCGAGTATGAGTACGGACGTCAGTGTGAGACCGCTCGTGAGTATGAGTGCGAGCACGAGCCTGGATGTGCACACGCACGGAGAGATGACGCTCCGGTGCACCAGGAAGGCTGACACGCCGCAGAGGTCCCACAGCAGGTGATGGTGAGCCCAGTCCAGCAGCACGTCCAGCAGCTGCAGCCAGTGGTGTTTCCACAGCGCGGAGAAGCGTGACCTGCCGTCGTCCTGCTGGCTCAGCCTCCATGGCCGGTGGGACAGCGCCGTCACCACCTCCGGGTCGGCCTGCCGCATCTGGGTCCGGAGGGGACATGTTCGTACAGAATCACACGAATGTCTGAAAACTTGCACACTGCACCACTGCAGGGGAACAAGAAATGATTACATATGATGACCTCGTGCCTCAGAGGTGCCCCCCAGTGACCAGAATTTTACCTTGTAAATGACTTTGGGTTCAAAAGAGCAGACAATGCTGCTGTTGTAGAGAACCGGGTTGGTTCTGTACATCTCTCTCAGGAGCGCGACGGCCTGCAGTGAGGGGTGTGAGAAACAGAGGTGGTTAGCGTGCCAGTCATAGCGTGACCCCCATCATCAGCTTCACTCACTGTCACATCTGCTGGCTTTAGTCAAATCAATTTAGGCGAAATCGTTCACGGCACACATTTATGGCAGGGCCGTGTGCACCTGTCTCTGAAGCCCCATGTTTGTCAACAGCTGCATTACACGGATGGTGACACAGGGCGGGGCACAGTGTATTGTGGGTATGAATTCCTGTCACGGTCTGAGCAGCTGTGCTGCTTCACATATTTGCTGTTGTTCCTGTGGCTCACGGGGGGAGTGGAGCTACTTTTGCGTTCCTAGTAAGTGCAGAAAGGGGTGTGTCAACCTGAAAGGCAGCCCTCTGACCTGGAGCGACACTGGTGTGCCAGTACAGCTTGGCCACAGGCCTTGGTGCCTGCAGCCCATACCTCATCAGGGTGACCTTTGACGTCAAAGAAGATGGTCAGCTGCTGCCTGATACATTCCTTAACAGCTTCCTGCAGAGTGGGGACCCTTTCTCCGTGGAATCGCTCCCTGGTTGTTTCCAAAAAATACACAAACGTTTACATTTTTTTTTTATGGCTGTCAAAATTAGTGGGTTAATGCAGATTAATCCATCATGATTAATCTGATTTTTCACACAGCCCATGTCTCTGTCAACCCATTTCGGGTAGTTTTGGTACGATCCATTTGCCCTGGGAATTCGTATTCCGAGTCGGATTCCGAAGCTTTGAAGCTGGAAGTGACCAGGTGCACTCCCGTTTCTCGGAGAACCTTAAATCCGAAAGTTGTCGAGCTAAGCAAAAAATCTTGCTTTTTGATATGGGTCCATGGTATTGCACTTCTGTGGCAGATGGAACGCATCCGACCCGTGTTCAAGATGTTCAGTAAACATGTTAAATATATATATTTCCTTTTTTCTTGAGTCTGTTTGCTCATGTAAAATTAAATGGGATTAATATAGAATAAAAATTAATGATATTTAATCATGATTAATCGAAATTAACCCACAGCAACCCTGTGATTAATCCGATTAAAAATGTTAATTGTTTGACGGCACTAGTTTTCTTTTTTTACTGTACTCATAGCCCCATGACTAACTTTAGCCACGGCCCATTTGATTTAAACCCTTAAAATTCTTCTCTCGCCTCTGGCAGCATCTATTAACAGGTATCTATATGTAAAAAAGCAAGCGTCTTTACAACAGCAAAACCAACAAATTTGAAGACAGTACATTTTATTTACTTAGCAGTCCCTTTAATACATAGAAATATTCGTTTTTCGTAAAAACAGAGCCAGTCAGTGTTGAAGCAATTGGGGTTAAGGGCCTTGCTCAGGGGTCCAATGGTGACATCACTCTGATAACCATGGGATTTAACCCAACGGCCGTCCGATTACAGACAGTGTCCTAACCTGGTGAGCCATACACTGCTCACTGCCCACTACAACTTTAACGTTCTTTTGTGCCAAAATCCTGTATTATAGGCTCATCGCTGTGGAGGGGCATCTGATCACTTTCTGGAAGATTTCTGCATTAATTCTGTCTGCATCACATTTAGCAGGAATATCATTGCACCCGATCTGTTTCAGGAAATTTCCATAGCTCACAGACTATTCAGAGTGAAAGCTGGGAGTAGGATGGCTATCAAGCACATTCCTTCCTCTCTCCGCTCACCTGAGTCTGTGCTTGGCAGAGGCATCCAGCCTGCTGACCTCAGAGTAGCGCAGCACGCTGAGCAAGCCCGAGCCGTTGGTGGTGCGGTCGACGGTCTCGTCACGCATCACCACGGGGACGCCATCGGCTGTGAACTCCAGGTCCAGCTCCACCCCGGTGGCGCCGTTCAGACGGGCCTGGGTAGGTGCGAGGGAGATGGAGGGGTGAATGCAAACAGAAAAAAATACAGATAAAGGAGACACCATAACAAAATGGCCACACGCTCCAAGGCAATTTCACATTTCATGCTTCCTGTCTGCAAATATGTCTGCGTTAAACTTCTGTATGCATTTCCTCTCATCTCTATTATCCCTTCAGAAATAAAAGGTGATACTGCTCTACTTCTCCCTGTCCACTCTGAGCAGCCCGGACGCTCTATCTTCACCTCGCTTTTGACCCTCTGCGACTCCCGTCTCCCTGTTCAACCATACTATGTGATGACCACTAGAGGGCGCGCTTGTCTACAAGATCCGATGTCCGTCACTCATATCGCTGGGCATTAGACAGTATGGTGTTTTTGGGGTATGGAGTTTAACGGCAGCAAGTGTCAGTGTCCTGCTGCTGTACCTGTGGGAAAGGAATTTAAGCTGAGCCACCCAGTAACATCCGATCAGCTGTGAAAATAAATGTTAACATCTACCGTGAGAAACTCCACAGATCAGATCTATCATCTTGCCTGACGGGTACCTCCTCTGATCTGCAGCCTCTTCAGGCGCTGCGTGCCTTAAAGGCGCACCTTGTTCTTCTGTAGCCTCTCCCACCAAGGCTACACTTATGAAGTGATTAATTGTAACTGCACACCAACACCTTGCAGTTATTTGAATCCAAGTGATCTTCTTGCATACGAATTTCATGTTTTGGGCAGCGTTAGCCTGCACCTACAGTAGCTGTGAATGTTGGCACCGAACCAGTGAAAGGCGAGGGTGGGGGTGTGAGGGACTCCAAATGCAGTAAATTGACGACCTGGTGCTAAGTTTTACACGGCAATTTGTGAAGAAATCGACATTACACTACATTAGCGCGGTTTAAAAACCACAAGCCACAAATGAGTCGTCGTAAATTAGCCGGTGTGCGATGCAGTGCCGTAGATATAAGATAATGATATTTTCTACTTTCTGTAGCAGAAGATGGACATTCTACACAATGTCATAGCGATGGAGCAACAGAGCTGACGATTACGACAGGCATTACTGTGCTTTTGTGGAAACTGTCCACAGATCCATCTTCGAGATCTGGCTTTACCCTTTCCTTCACTCACCTCCCGGATCGCTGCAAGGGTGTTCTCAGGAGCATCGTGTCCCGCTCCTCGGTGCGCCACCACCGATACGCCGCCGCTGCTGAGCCTGGCCGGCCGTAGCACCTGCTTCGCCCTGTCAGCCGGAACTTGCGGGTAGCGGAAAATCAACAGGAAAACGTAGAGGGATGCCGTGAAGAGGGATGAGCAAACGGGGTTCCTGGATGCGAGCAAAGTCAGTATGAACACCACAGAAAAGCAGGACAGCTCGTCTCCGATCTGAAGCATATTTACAGCTGTGTATGTCGGAAAGCCGCCGCCTGCGTTTCGGCGCTACCGGTACCGGCGTCCGGATCGGTGCTGTGACGGAACCGGAGGCGGAGCGTTGCGATTGGTCAGACGCTGGACGATCCGGAGTCAGTCAGGTGTGATACAGGGGCGCGGGCGGAGTAACAGCGGTTGTATCCGAAATGACCGGTATAGGGCCGTATATTGTAGCGAAATTATTTGCGAATGTGTATGGAGAATTGCGTGGCGGTAAAATATCTTATACCCTGAATGTGTTCCATACCTAAGCCCTTAAAATCTCGGGAGTGGGACCGTCCTAAGCCCTCAAAACCTCCGGGCCCAGACAGATCTCCACGCGCATTTGGAGATCTGCTAGCTAGGCAGAAGCGTAGCAAGAATCACATGTAAAAAGACTGAGATCTGCCTGATTTGTAACGAATGACTCGTTATAGATCTTGGACCAAAATATTTAGACTTTCCAGCCATTATGTACTTCTGTACACATTTACAGATTTTTCCGCACACGTACGAATCTCCTTACACTTGCGTTTATATATTACAGGTTTACGAATTTGATTACACACACGAAATCCTGCACATATTAACACACTCCTGTACACATCTCAGTACGCATTTACACATTCTTTTACACTTTTACAAATCTGACTACACACACGCGGACTGAGATACAGTGGTGGGTTGCACCAGCTTAGCGTAAGTTCGATCGTAAAATCGGGTGTAAAGTATACCTTAAGTCTTACGTTGAAACCAGCTAGTTTGAAACTAGCGCCGCGTTCTCTCCACATACATTTGCAAATTAGCTAAACTAACCTGTAGACTGGCTTCTCATACTGATAACGCCACGCCTTCATTAATAATTAATACTATCCGCTTATGTAACAGGATGAAAATCAGTTAGCCCATAATAGGTGTATATGTATCTACCTATACCCATTTTTTATTTTCTTCTTTATCTCCTCGATCTTTTTTTATCCACACTCATACGTGTATTAGTTCATACTCCCTTCCAATGGGGGCGCACTGGAGCACTAGTGTTAGGTAGAGCAATAATCCCTCAGCAGGAAATTCATCCATCCATTTTCCAATCCGCTTATCCTACTGGGTCGCGGGGGGTCCTGAGCCTATCCCGGAAGCAACAGCTGCAAGGCAGGGAACAACCCTGGATGGGGGGCCAGCCCATCGCAGGGCACATTCACACACCAATCACTCACACATGCACAC
>JABFDZ020000049.1:11288736-11301072 GCA_019775955.2 Pollimyrus isidori
GCTGCACACCAGCCTGCTCCCCCTTCCTCTCTGTGAACATGCACTCCGCTTCACACCAGCCTGCTCACCCTTCCTCTCTGTGAACATGCACTCCGCTGCACACCAGCTTGCTCACCCTCCCTCTCTGTGAACATGCACTCCGCTGCACACCAGCTTGCTCACCCTCCCTCTCTGTGAACATGCACTCCGCTACACAGGAGTCACAGCACGCCGTGCTTCGGACAGCGAGCCCCTTCCCCCCCCACCAATCCCACTCTTAGCCGCAAGCTGGAGTGCAATTATCGTCCTCGGAATGCAAGAGCGTGTGGATTATCTACAGCTGGTGGGCGATTCTGCGACGTTGGATTGGCAGAGATCCAATTATCTGAGGCCTAGGAGACGGGTTATGGAGCAAGGTGATGGGCTTTCAGGCCCGAGATTGAAAAGGCAGCAGATATAATCTCTCTTAGTGCCACCGTGTAAAAGTCGACCGTAAACTTTCTTCTCGTCCCAGGTCTCTATGCCGGCTGAGCGGAGAGGGCTGGGCGTGTACTTATACCTTAATTCCCTGGGAAACACTCTGACCGTGAGAGATGGCGTATCGCAGCTCTGCTGGCAGTTCACCCCAGCGCCACAGCTGAGAGTGACGCGCATGGTGACCCCCGGCCTGAGTTACTCTGCTCGGGATATTGAACCAAGTCCATGTGGTTTGGGATGCGGGAACGGAATCTGGGAACAGGGAGATCAAAACAAAGACTGGTGTGTTTGGGTCTGGGCAGGGGTGGGAAGTTGCGGGGGGTCTGGCCTTGGGGTCCTTTGGGCAGCAGAGACTGAAGGGGTGGGTGACCTGATCGACATGCCCCTCCTTGGGGCAGCAGCACGTTCCGTGCCCCAGGTCCAAAGACACCCACTGCAGGGGGCGGCCGCTGAAGGAGATGGATGCAGGCGCTTAGCCGGCCCTTATCATGCACAACCGGCGGCCCTTCCTCTGCCCGGCTCCATCGGGCCTGTGCTCCTTCAAACGGCAGCTTTGGCATCGCCCAGTGCCCGAAGCTTCCCCGGTGACCGTATGGCGCCGCTCTGACAGAGGGGCGATACCGGGCACCGAGGCTCGACTCGGCCGCGGGCATCGGCGGAGCTGTGCCCCTCTGCTCCCTGCTTCACCGAGGTCACCAAGAAGCTGAGAGTTAGCTGTTAGCTTAGCTTGTCGCCTCCAGAAGCTCCTCAAAAAGGCCGCCCGCCCTCCCATACCCAGGTACCCGTGTCCAGTGACTCGGGAGAGGCGTGCCCTGTATTACCAGCCGCCCTGCACCTCAGCATGCCCAAGGTGAGAACATTTATTGTGGATTACACCGACTTTGAGAAAAGCAGTGTTGTGGTGGCTAGCTAGGCTAACAGCTACTGGCACATGCTGCTCCCTTAGTTCAGGGGATGATGCATCCCCCCCCTCCTGCCAGCACACCCGGGGGGGGTTGTTCATTAGGTGAGATCCGTCAGTCACTGGTGTGCAAAAGGGACGCCCTTATGTTTAACCTGACAGCGAACCTGCAATAGGAATAGATAAATCACATCCCATTGCAAAAGCGAATGTCGCCATTTCTATTTCGGCTACGATTGGGAGGCCGGGTCCATCGGGCACTCCAATTGGACGGCCACTTGTAATCAGGACCCCGTGGATTAATCTAAAGAGGAAGACCGATACCTCCAACAAGAGATGCACTTTTCCACAGGAAGATCGGACAGATAGCACAGAGCTTAGTGCTCTCACAGGGTCCCGTGGGCCCGCCTCCCAGTGTGCTCCATTGCTATATTATTCACATGCAGAGAGCCTTGGGAAGCCCTATATCCTGCATGTACCAGTCCGTGTGGCTTGGGGAGCTTTCATTGCTCAGACGAAAGGCCTATAGCAAAGGAAGCATCAAGTTAGCGTTTAGCCTCAGATCCACATGTTGCGCTAGGTTAACGTTTAGCCTCAGTTTGGCATTTAGCATCAGGTTAGCTTTAGCTTCAGATTGGCATTTAGCATCTGCTTAGCATTTAGCCTCAAATTGGTGTTTAGCATCTGCTTAGCATGTAGCCCTGGATTGGCATTTATTCTCAGCTGGTATCACACTGGCAGATCGCTGAGTCATCAGTCTTTTGACTTAAATTTCTTAAATCTTTCTGCAAATAAGCCATACATGAGCTGCACTGCACATGGATATGTGTCCGTCTTTCTTAATCCTAATTCGGTGACTTGTGCACCTTATTTATGACTTGATCTCGCCCTGGAATGAGAGCATGGCCGTAACAATGTGCATAAGAGCAGAGCCAGTTCAGGGAAACTGAGACCACGTGGCACCCTGTGACGATCCATAAGGGGGCAGCGCTCTCTAGCTGCAATCATTCAATCTACTCCTCTGGACCTCACCTCCAAACTCCGTCGATGTTCTTCTGTAGGGTCCACACTCAAGCCTCCAGTGGTCCTTTGAGCACCGAATGGTGTAACGCCAGTTGTAATACCACTATCGCAAGTCACGGTTCTGTCCGACTGAGGGGACTGTGATGGCTCTTCTGGCCTGGATACCCAGAACGCGGCAAGGCGGCGTCATGCCACACAGGGCCGTCCATGAACCCCACTGTGCCTAACCGCCGTCCATCCGGGAGTCTCACAGACGCTGGCCGGATCCTGCCTGCGGCCGTCATTTATGGTGACTCCGCTCACATAAACGGTGCAGAGCAAGTCATCTGACACACGCGGCTCTGCCACGTGCCGTGACCTGTTTGCTGTTCATGGGAGCCATTTCAGGTTTTCCTATCAGATAAAAGGATTCCCAGGAGTTTTCTGGGAATGACCGGATTGGATGCCATGGTCACCTGACATGGTAAGGATGTGCCGGACAGCGGTGGTCACATGACAGGAAGTGAGTAAGAAAGGACTAAGTTTTGGGGATGATTACAATGCTTTCAGGGGGCTCAACAGTCAAATAAGTGGTCAGTGAGCGTCAGGGCAGATATCCAAGACGGCACAGGCCATGGCCTCGAATGTGGCGGCCCCCCCCAATGTGGCGCCCCCGCACGGACAGGCTCCCATGGCTCCATTCAGCTTCCTCCCCCAACGCGCCGTAACCGTGACCTACATTTCCTCCCCCGGCAAACCGCATCAAGGCAAGACTTGGCATTTTTCTCACCTACTGCGCGGAAAAAAAAAAATAATAGGCTGCTTTTCTCCCCGGGATCCTGGCTCACGCGGGTGTGTCTCAGGATCCAGGGCCCGGTTTTAAAAATGACGGTGACAGCCCCTACCGTAACAGCGACATCATTAATAACAATGAGAGGGAAGAAGTGCAGAGGCACAGGGGAGCAGGAAGAATAGGGGGCTAACCTTTAACAGATTATACTGCGTAATAAGCTATGGGCTGGGTTGGACCTTATGGCGCTAGATTGGTCCCCCTGAGCGGTACATCAGTCACCGTGGTAACTGACTGAAGTTAAGAGCGATAGCCTCGACCAGCACGCTCGGGGAGCTTCAGCTGAAACCAAACCGGGCTCTGAAGCGAGGTGACGCTGCCTTTTGCGTGATCAGCCAGCGTTTTCTGATATCTGTATCATGGAGAACAATCTGCGTAAGTAAACGCCAGTCCTTAACAGGTTATATTTAAATCTCATCGCTGTCATCCTGTACCCACATGAAGGGAGGAGAACGTGTAGTTGGATGTTAGTTTCGCTGTGCTGAGGATCCGGTGGATCAGGCCGATATACGGCAGATTCTCTTGCGGTGCGTCCCTGCGGTACGAAGGGCGGATATGTTAGCGGCTTATTATTTTCCCGATGGCAGGAGCTTTGACGCGCGGTGTTTACATTGGCGTTTGTTTATCTGGCTGAGCCCGTCAGCCGCTGAGGTTTACAGCCGCCGTGACGGAATCCGCAGACATGCCGCCGCCACGCTCCCACCTCGCACCCATCGCTGTGGGTTTTTTTTTCTTTCCTTTTTTTGTCGTCGTCTTTATTTTATTATTTTTTTTTTACTTCAGGGGACATATGAATAAATTAGTGGGGGGGCACAGTAGCTCCAGTGTGGAAAGCGAGGAAGGGGCTGCGGTTGTGCTAGGCCAGAGACGCGGCTGGTGTTGATCCGACCTCACACCACGGCTGGTGCAGACGGCTCACGGAGAAGCACGCATGTTTACAACAGACGGTGCCCCCCCCCCCCCCCCACCACTCTGGGGAGAGGTGAGGATGGGGGTGGGGACATAGACACACACACTGGCCTAAACTCAGCCAAACCATATTAAAAAACAACACACACAAAACTACACAAGCTACTGTTTCAAGAGCAATATGGTACTTTTATAGAATCTTCTTACTTTGAAGATAAACCATGTATATATAAAAGTATTACCTTATGTCCTGTATTTATAAAAGCCCCTACCCCGATAGATGATTCCACCCCGGGTATCTAAATCAGACGTCGGCACACGTGTGGTACATGCGCTTCACAGCGGTAATAATTAGGGTGCATCGTCCGTTAATAAACAGGGACAGAGCGCGGCAGGAAGGTCGCGTTCCAGTCCCCACAGCCGCGTGCGCGATTATAGGAACCGCAGCGCGCGCGGTCTTGTGCGCGTGCCTTCACCGCACTGAGCAATCGTGTCGTGGCAGGACGGGATGGATATTAAACATCCCGTCTCACAACGCTTCCGGCCAGCGGGGGGGTATGAAAACAGAGGCGCCGGCGTGTGGCGAGTCCCCTCCTCTGCCCGTGCCCGGCACGTCTCTGTGGGAGCCGCTAGCCCAATTTATGTAAACTGTCACGGGGACTTTACAGTGCCTGTTTCGATCGCACTGATGTACAAAAGCTACCTGGGGGTTTGAAAGGCGCTAGGGGGAGAGTGGGGAGACGTGTGTGCGTGCATGGATTATGTTTATATTACATTGTGAGGACCAAATTTCCCCTATATTGTAATAAAAAGGTCTTGTTTTTACGTCGTGGGGACGATTTTCAGTTCCCTACAAAGACCTGTGAATGCAATAAAATGAAAAACCTAAAAACTCGTATTTTGTTTGGTAATTTATGGTGAAGGTTGGGATTTGGTAGTAGTTGAGGTCGTCATGTTGGGATTAGAGGATTCCTCATAGAAATGAATGGAGAGTCCCCGCAAAGATATAATTACAAGTCTGTGCGCGTGCGTGCGTGTATGCGCGTGCGTGCGTGTGTGCGCGTTCGTGCATGCGCGTGTGAGTGCGGAAAGATCTACAGCAGTTTCTCAGTGATGGTTGTACATGTCATACTTGCTGTATTATTTTAATTTAGTTTTTTTCTTTCTTAATAAATAATAGATTCAGTCACAAAGCATACCTTCACCGGTACCTTCTCAGATACTGTCATACTCTGTAGATTAGCCATCGTAGCTTTCGTTATACTTTACTGACTGCAGTACCTCACTAAAAACATTTAAATTGAAATGCATGTATATTAAAATATTATAGGGGCAAGTTAGGGCAAAAAAAGAACCCCTGTTCTTCGGACATTTTGGGCTGAAAGGCATTGATAATGTTTGGAAATTATCTGCACAAATCAGCAGCTGTTGAAGGCTCTGGAATGAATGGTAGTGCATTGCTACATAATATTTAACCAATAAGTACAATGAGCGGGTTGAACGGATAAAGCAAATTGATCTCGATTTCGGCAGGTGAGTATCATGGGCATGTGCGAATGAACCTCTTTGCCAGCGTTTTTGGTGCCTCTATAAAGTGATCATTCAGCTGAAGTTTGCTGGCTGATTTGGTTATAAAGGCAGATTATATAGATTGGTCATATAAGCAGGGTAAATGGACAGGTCATACATAGGTAGATTACAAAGGCACATCATATAAGCGGGTTTTGTGTAGGTAGATTGCATAGGCAGATGATCTCCTGAGCGCACCTGCAGCCCGGCATGCAGGAGGGGGCGAGCGAGTGAGAGAGTTTGCCAGTATCACAATAAACGGACTAAGCAAAGCCGGTGACACATGTCGGCGGGCATTTATATCGGTGGCAACTGTTTACGGGTCCGGCTCCGACTCCAGCGCGCCTCGTCCGTTTGATGCTCGCGCTCCCACTCGCTCTTCAAGCTCGCTTTCCTCTCCCGAGAAGCAGGATGCACTTTTTCTAGTTTTCTCCTCTTTTTCCCTCCTCTGTGTGTTTTTTTTTTTCCCGACCACAATGAAATCCTGGCAGCTGATCGCGGTGGTGGGAGATGCCCTTCAGGTAAGACGCTCAGGCTGTCCGCCCGGCACCGGCGGACCGGAGAGATGCGCTCGGTGCGTCGCTCCTGACACGGTGTGCCCGCAGATCCGTCTACCTACGCGGAGAGGTCGGTGTTCGCCCTGCGGTCAGCTGGCACGGCACGGTGTCCCTCTTTGTGCGCCGTCGGACGGGGCTTTTATGACAGGTGCAGCTTATTGCATGCCCACCGAGAGGCTGCGAGCGCCGGTGCTTTTATTAACGAAGCGATCCTCGGCGAAATGTCGCGCGTTTTATTTCCTTTGTTTGGTCACTTGAATGGTTTATTCACTGGTGCTGTTTAATGGTCGTTTTGTTGGCGGTGGACGGTCTGTATACTGGACTTGTATCGGTAGCATTTCATAAACGAATGATGTGTCAGCGTTTGATGTAACGGATTGCATGTAGTGTGTATGTGAGAGAATAGTATACGTATAATATGGGCAGCGATTTATAGGTAACTTTTGTGGTTTATTTTTAATCAGTTCAGTATTTTAAATATCAGTTCAATATTTTAATACATTTGTCTGTTCGTGTAGACTAATATTTAATTATTTCGTTTCACATTTTTATTAATAGTATATGATTTCTGTATGGCATGTAATAATTTAATTCCGCTTGAGTACAAAAGTATGGGACATTTTGATATTATGATGATTTCTTTTTAACCGCGAGTAAATGTAGCCTACATCTGGCGAATGTTTTTATGGAGTGAAACTATTCAGGAAATTATTTCCTTTGTGTTTTCGAAACAAAATTACATTTCTGTAGTTCTTTTCAGTTATTGAAGGGGACAGCGCGTCCCATGTACTCCCGAAAGACATCAGGGGCCGGGGGATAACAAATGAGGGAGCTCCGCGTGGACCCACAAGGTTGTCTGTGTATATTTATGATATCGGTCGATGAGATATTATTTACATGGTATTTTTAGATTGTGTGGAGTCAGCTTGATTGACTGATCGATTGGAAAAGCTGATTTCTGAGACGAATGTTTGGGTCATACGCGATATGCTGTGTATTATATAAACGGTGACGTCTATTTATCGGGAAAAATGCAATGTGTTATGTATGATTCATTTTTAATAACGTTTTCAGCTGAGCCACTATGCCATGCAGGGTGATCGACGGTGGAGATAAAGCTTCGTCATTCACCAGCTTTTAAACAGTCTGCATTCACATTTACTCCCTACATTTCAGCCTGCTGGCTATTATCTGTGCGTTTTAATTTTATAAGTGGGGGAGAGAGGATAAAACATTTGGAAAAATATTTTGTTCTCTCCTCTCTTTATGTATTTGCTACATATATGCTGCCATCTGATTATTGAATTTAATTTAGTACAAATAAAATGCTGTGTTTTAGTATTTATTTCAACAGTTGTGTCCCGGGACTTGAGTTTATTCTACCCCCGGTCATCAGAATTACCCCACAGCGAAGACGTGCCTTTGGACTTAAAAAAAATAATAATGTTGTGGAACATGCATGGAATAGGAGCATCATGTGAGAGGCCAGAGGAAGCCTAACCTTCATCGGCTTTAGTGTTTGGCACCGTGCGATGCGTACAGATGGTGTTGCAGTCTTTTCACTGTTGTTGTGTCGTAATATTTTCACAATTTTTTTTTTACCACCAGGGGGCAATGCAAATTGATCCCAACATGATTGGTTAATTCATTAGGCATTTCGCCAAATATTTATTGCAGCTGTAATTGCTTTGGAATATTACCATTTTGATTGCTTATGAGATGATTTATAAATCAACGACTACATATTAATCTTTAAGGGCCTGATGTATATGAAGCATGCGTGGCACAGAGGATGTAGGGCATAAAGATGTTTGCCAAGTTGGCATTTGGCAGCAAGACCATAGTATCATGTAGTATGGTGGCCAGATTTTAAGACCACCTGGTACATTTGGTTTATAAGTATGAACAAGGAGTTAAGCTTCGTTTCTAAAGTGCTGACGAATCATTTAAATGGTAGCTGCCGTCTGATTGGATCGTCTCTGGCTTTAGTGTGTTTGTTCTGGTGCTTGATTCGCTGTCTCTGGGAATTCAGCATGGGGCTGCTGTAGCGTGGGGGGTTTCAGGCATGCAGGTCGGTCTGCACCCTTCACGTTGACCTCAACATCCCCCAAACACACTGCTTCAGAAGAAAAAAAAACGCCATCCACTCTACGTGAGGACAATGGCTAAGATCATCCCCTCCGTTATCTGACATCTTCGCCCGAGTTAATCAACCGGGCTACAGTCATAGAAATATTTAACAGTGCCAGAGCAACAGCTGATGTCGTCATTTAGCGAAAAAAGCGGTCTGGATAAGAGGTATCAGAGCGGCTTTCTTTAAGAGGGTTGGGATTTACCATGGATTAACCGTTTTTGTGGATGAATGTTTTTGGGTAGATAACTGTAGGGAAATATCTTTGTATAAAAGACGTCTTGTCAGTGGTGGGCAGTTGTTCAGCTGTGGCTGGTGTGGAGTGTCCTGTTAATTGTTCGTCTTTAAGTAGGCCAGATCTTAACTAGTCGAATCCTGAGTTCATCCGAATCATCTTAATATAGTCAAACCATTAATAAGTTGCTCTCAATATCGGAGCAACAAAAATGGCATAATCTTTTTACAACCTGTCTAATTTTAGAATCTGTTTCCGTCAATTCTCCAAAAATTCAGCTCTCAAATGTAATAAAACATAATTAATTTTAGCTAAATCTTCCTTATGCTTAAATATCTCTGCAAAGCAATTATCTTTTTAATGAGTTTGCGTCTTTTTATCCAAAATGAAATTTTTATTAACATTCTCTGCGTGCTAAGGCGCTGTGCTGAGGAGGCTTTCCTTCGTAGATGGTGACTCTCGCGGTTCGGAAACAGTGAAAAGCCTTCAGACTCGTCCTATTTTTACACGTTCATGCTGAGGTGTTGATTACGCAAATCCTCTATATAGACGCCGATTCAGTGGAAGAAGAGAACGCATGGTGGATGGTTCTGGAAGGGGGTAGCCAATCGCCGCAGAGTCACGGCCGAAGTTGGGCTGGGCGTCCGCACATGGCGGCTCGCGCTTGGACACGGGGGCCCAAATCTCTTCGATCGCGGTTTATTTACACGCTTCTCAGTCGGAGGTGACATTTTCCCATGTGACTTTGCTCGAAAGCCTCACGTCCTCCCAACGCCGCGGCCTTGCATACTAAGAAGCTTCCGGTTTGGTTTCCTTTCCTCGCTCTTGAGATTTTCCAGTTTTTCAGGTTCCTCGGAAAGATCTGGAGAACGTTTTACGGGAGAGGCTTCTGCAGGTCTGATTACGGGGGCCCCTTCAGCAGTGAGCGGTAGAGATACCTAGCTCACCTGTAACTAGTCGCGTGTCTACCTACTAGCAGGCCCGTCGCGACAAGGCAGGCAAACCAAGCAATTGCTTGGGGCCCCGAGCTGGCCTGGGGCCCCAAGACAACGACTGGTTAAGAATGAAATGCAGCGACAAACTGTGTGAGCGCCCATTTTGCTTGGGGCCCCCAAATTCCTTCAAACGGCTCTGTCTGCTAGCATGGCTTCTCCAGTCATACCTGAGGGCTCAGGACGTCTCGCACATGGGAGTCATGGCAGGATCTTCTCTGGGATGAGCAGCTCCGGTCTGCGGTCAGAGAACCCCTGGTGTGTGAGCCCGCTCGTTTTGTCAAGTGGCTGCTTTGGGAATGATAAATCTAAGCCTCGAGTGTCTGTTTCCGTGTCATCAGATTTTAGGCCGTGCTGGAATAGGCTGGCGGCGTTCGGGAGAACTCTGAACGAGGAATTTCTGGGCAGTCGTTTGTGCAAAATAAAGTAGATGAAAAAACAGAAAAAAACAGCTTCGGCCTGTGAGCGTGCTGTCCTGCCTCTGCATCCTTTGCCGTCGAGCAAATCCGCACCCCTCCTTAACGGAATAGCCCAACGTCGCCTTCCCAGAGTTCCTGCCCCACGGAGTTTTATTATCTTTGCCCCGCTTATCTTTTATCGGCTCGCTTGCGCCGGGCGGAAAAAACGCAGAATTAAAATGACACGCCGAGGCGTAATAAATTGCGAGACGAGGCGAAAATGCTCTGGAAGCTGCGTCGATACAAAAGACGGATGAATTTTTAATTTAAAAGTAATGCGCCGGTCGCATGAGAGAGAAATTGGTGAACCTTCTCCTCAGGGCTCACGTCCCCTGGGAAGATTACGCTGTCATGCCCAAAATAAGGGATGACATCGTCATGGTGACCCGCGTGGCCTTTAATGCATCAGCGATGACTTCCTACTGCGATCAGCCGCAGAATTGGTCGCCAGCATTGCCCCCCCCCGAAAAGTGCGACGCCTCAGTCTTGTCCCATTTCCTTTCCGCCCAGAGATGTTGTGTCAGGTTAAGGTCAGCGATTCATGTCGGACACCAGAATGTTCTTTTTCCAGGAGAGATGCTCGCATATTCCATGGACATCCCGTGATGTGCGGTGGGACATTGTGTATCTAGTGGCTAACCGTAACCGTAGTAACAATGGCACGGATGGAAAGTGTGGGTGGTCTCAGAGTTTATCCAGAGAGCATCGAAAAATCAATTTAACCTTTGCTGGAATAATTTTACCGGGGGAAGGGCGGGTTACAGCTCAAACTCTGATCTGCACTCTTCAGGGGTAAACAGGAAGCGGAATCTCAGCCTGAAAGGTGGAACCGTGCATCTATCATAACTCACCAGGTTCTAGGTCATCGGAACCGTCGGAATCGGTACCAGCTGATGGCAGGAGGGGCGGAGTGCTCCTGCAGAGTATTAGAATAGGTGTTCCTGGGGAGTGGAATGAGTCCAGGGCATTGGGGCTGTGTGGGACACCAGCACCCTGTCCTGCTCACCGCGGCTCTTCCGGAAGTGCAGGCCGCCGGTCAGTGTGTCCGGCTGATGGTTGGTTCGTGCGGTTCCCACTTTGTGTTCCCCTCCCAGCAGCAGTGATAATGCCTGCCAGGTGAGCTCTGTCAGAAGACTTGCACGTGACAGCTGGCGGTCACGGTATAACACACACGTAGAGCTCACTGCGTCCCGAGCCGTTCATTCACCCCTTCTGTCAAGAACCCACCAGCAGCCCGGCAGGAACCCGGCAGCGATCGCTCGGAAACGCTCCTCGTGGTGGTCATGTTGGGTTGAGCTGACCAGTGGATCATACCTCGAGAAGACTGATTTCAATCAGCTCTCCGTAGATCCTCTTCACATCTGTTTAAATCGGTTCTCTGTGGATCTTCATATTCTGTCAAAATCAAGATCCTCTATCCATGGATTTTTTTTACGTCAGTTAAAATCTCAATCTGCTGCCTGTGGATCTGCTCCGTACACTCGACGGCGTCTCTACTTCACAGTCTTGGCTCGCTTATCATGAAAAGGGCTCCTTCATTCACGGTTATCAAAATGCAAATGCTTCTTTGGGGGAAGATGTTGACCGGCGTTTGACGCGAAATGTCACCCAACGCGTCGCATTTAATCTCGCTGGAGTCACGGCGTCTTCAGAGGGACCCTTGCTGCGCCACTGGCCAGCCCCCCCCCCCCTCGCCACCAGCCCGCACCCCCCTCTTCCCGGCGAAATGCCGCTGAATGGAGCCTGATTGAGGGCAGAAGGCAATGAGCAAAGGTTCTGGAACTGGAGGAATGTCAGCGTGGGACCTGGTTTAAACAACAATGGAGCGGCGACGGCTAAGGACGGTAATTACACTCGAGCACTTACCCTGGCTGGGATTATTATGGGCTTGCTAAAAACACAGAGCGAGGGCTGATGATGCCTCTGCTCGGAGAGGTATTCTCATCCTATTCAGGAGAGGCTCCCTATGCAGCTCCAACCTGCCCAGAGATGGACCTTTCTTTAAAAATATCGGTGCTTGTTTTCTAATACATTTTAAATAGATCTCTTCTGTATTGCGCCATATGAAAAGCATCTCTGGTCCCAGAGAAGTGTCTTTCTGCGGGGATGGGTACCTCTAGGTAGGTCCTGATGCTGCTAATGGCACTTTTCCACTGCGTGGTACGACTCAGTTAGGCACGGTACGGTTCAGTTCGGCTCGGTTTGCGTTGCCACCACAGTTTAGTACCGCTTTAGAGTGGGCGGGATTATTCACGTGTCGTTATAGTTGCGCCGCC
>JABFDZ020000049.1:11321672-11335644 GCA_019775955.2 Pollimyrus isidori
GAATAAAATGCAGCGACAAACTGTGTGAGCGCCCATTTTGCTTGGGGCCCCCAAATTCCTTCAAACGGCCCTGCCCCAGACAGGACAGAACATGACAGGGTAAACGAGACAGACGCTACATAAAACCAAGCCAACGGAACAGGATATCCAGGGCCACAATGGACATGGAACAGGCAGGGGCTGAACCTGAGACCCAAAGGATAACAGGGCAGGTAAACACTGGGGCCACATTGGTGAACTGGACCAAAAATGGGACAAAACAAGGCACCAGGGACAAGGGACCAAATGGCAAAACACCAGACATCAACCAGAACCAGGGAGCAGGAGAGACACAAACTGAGACAGAATACATCACACCAGGGATCATCTGACAGACAAAATCTAGGACGTAGGACAAGACACACGACGTGACTAGAGTCAGAGGACACACAAAAATGACACGTATCAGGAAAGGACAGACAGGAACCACAAGGACAGGGGAGGGGACCCAGGGGAGGGGACACGGGTTGAGACAAAACAAAGGCAGGAGAGGGACCAAGGTATGATTGAAGGGAAAGGGGAATACCCACAAAGTCTCCTGGACCCAGGGGAACTGGGCAGGGCAGGAGGGCACAGAGGGGCCAGCAGGGTAGGAGCAGGAGGGTGCCAGGTACATTCTTCCCTGGGCCTCAGCAGGAAAGTTGCCCAGGTGGACATCATCAGAGCGACTGGCACGGATAGTGTGCCCTTGGAGCTTTGGCCGACCCATCTTTGGGCCCTAGCTGACACCACTGACCATACCAGGCCCACGACGCGGGACTTTAGGGCAAGGCCCAGAGAGCCCCATTCTGAGTCCTCCGGCAGATCATCTTTCAGGTCGACCCACCTCGCCGATGACTGGGGAGTCAGGTGTCAAGCCTGGCGGTGACCTGCAGGAAACAAGGAGGCCACCAAAGCAACAAGGGGACTGCAGGAGGTGACAAGACCGCATCGGTCAGCACAGCAGGAGGCGGCATGGCTGGAGCCAACGGGATGGTAGATGCTGATGGGACAGCAGGATTTGACCAGGGAGGTGCCGTCAAAACACCTGGAGGTCAGCAGGGCAAAGCCAGGACACCCGGCACAACCACTGGGGTTCTCTGCAGAGTAACACAGCTGCTGTAGGATTGGGTGTAGGCGATGTGGCTCTTCTTGGGCCGGGACCTGTGGAGTTGGGGCGGAGTGGCCTTCTATGGACTGGGTGCCTAGAACACAGCCAGGATGGCTCTCTCTGAGCTGGGAGCCTGGACGGAAGCAGCCCTCTCGGGGGCCGGATGCAGCAGAGCTGAGGATGAGCTCTGGGGGCACAGCAGAATCGAGGACAGGATGAATAGGGTACTAGGGGCTGGAGTTTGGAGGATCGCGATGAGCAGCAGCCTCTCTTGAGGCAGGAGGCAGAGCTGCGGTCTCCCCTAGGCAGGGCTCTGACCCAAGCCGCTCAGCGCGGTAGCTCTCTGTAGCTCACCACAGCTTCTGGCTCTGGCTAAGGGAAGAGCAGCGTATGGAACATCAATGACTAGAATGGGGCTGACAAGAAAAAGAAGCAAGCAACAGGTATGGTTCATCAGGGCCACATTAGGAAGGAGACAGGAGGGTCAGGCGGACATGACTGAAGTTCACTTTGGATGCCAATGGGGGCTTTACTTGCACAAACATGCTTGAGCTCAGAATGAAAAATGATTGGGTCAGAGAGATAACCAATCAGATTATTTGGGTGGGACCAGCCAATCAGACGTGACTTTATTAAAGGCGAAAATATTCCCGATGCAGCCGGATTGAGAGACTCGTAGACAGAAGTTTAATTTGCTTAGATAAACTGGTTCCGCTCTGATAATGTCAATGGGTGGTAGCTTTGAACCCAAAGCCTTTGAGTTGGAACATCCATTCTTGGCGCTGAAGGTAATGAGAATGAGCGACCCTCTGTTAGCACAGGCCTGGTCACCTCTACCAGCATCCAGGCACATAGCAGGTACAAACCTGGACTGCTGTGTCCCGATCTCCAGATAAGTACGGCAATTAGTCAGTCACATTACACAGTACATTGATGGATTAGCAGTATATTGTGTCTGCTACCCTTAAAAAAAAGTGTTAATTAATGACGAAGCTGTAGTCACATTCACAGGATTGGCCATAAGGGAAGGTAAATGCATGCGAACGCACTAGTCGCATTCTCCAGATTTGTAATATACTGTACGGAGTCATTTCTCACCTCTCGGAATTCAGGTGCGAATATTTTTCTTATTATAGATAAATACGCGGCAAAACGTGGTGTAGCTATTTTTAACGCGCCTCACAGTCAGTGACCATTAATCAGCGGGCCGAATATGAAACGATGATGATACACAGCCATAGTTCATCAAGCCCTTTATTTAAAGTAAACCCGCAGATTAAATTAGCACAGAATATTCTGGAGTCTCGATCGGTGACAGCGTTCTGTTATGCCAACACGCGTTATGCTTAGGCTGCACTGGATTTCTGTGTTTCAGCGGCGGGAATCTGGGTCGTGGGGGGTTAATAAAACCTGGTTTGCCCCCCCCCCCCCCCTTATGCGATGTCCCAGCTGACGCCTTTCATCCTCAACTGACGGTAACAGATAGGCCAGATGCGCGGAAGCCGTGAGTGGGTCTCCCGCGTGGACATGGGGACACGCCCCCCGCTTTGCTCTCTCTATTTTTATTCTGGCCCTAAAACTGAGGAGCGACTTGTAAAATGTCAAAAACTTAATCAAGCTCTCTGATGGAAGTTGTACCGCATGCGCCCCCCAGGCCAGCATTAGCCAGGTCAGCGTCCATATTTCATGAGTGCGTTCCGGCTCCCTGAGCCGCGACACGCTCCCGGATTGGCACGCGGCGACCATTTGCCTTTCTAGAACCTTCCGCGCGCAACTGTTTCCACTAAGCCTCGACCGGGGGGGGGGGGAGATCAGCCCCTCCTGCGGTGGCTGGTGGGGTGATGTCATTGTTAGAGATGGGTCATTTTAAACACTGAGCCAAACGGATCCGCAAGAACAATACAGGGTCCGCCAGTACCTCTGGGGCCCCCTGGGTCAACGGGCTGGTTCGGACTGTCGCCGTGCGAGTTACGTCTCTGTTTATGACTGTAGAAAAACTGAAGAGGAAGGTTTTGGTTTTAAGCCTGGCAATAACCACATTTCTCTTATTTACTTATTTGTTTGTTTGTTTGTTTGTTTTCTGTCCACGTGCGCACCGTGTAAGATTCCCGTCATTATGCCACGCTTCTGACAGCTTGTGGAAAGCCGTTCACATTCAAACGCCTCAGAGCGGTTCTACTGTGGTCCTATTGGGATGTGGGCGGTTGTCCCTGAGCTGAGGTTTGGGGGAGATTATTATTATTTATTTATTTTTATTTTTTTTTAAAAAATGGTGCCTCGCACACTGTGAGTAGAACGGGGGAACGAGCGTGAATAAAATGTAGCACTAGGCCCTGAAAGCTGTCCCTCGCTCAGCCCATAAAATGCAGCATTCTCAGGCACAGAAATGGAGTGAGTGGTAACAGAAAGCCCCCCGCCTAGCGATCAGACCACTATGTGGCCTCTGGGATGTCACTGAACTTGAAAGGACTGTCACCCGATGTCACCCATCAATCGCTCAAAAGGGGGTTAGTCATTTACTTGTAAAAAGGTGACATGAGATTTCAGGATGAAATCCAGACCCGACTTTTACTGACCTCACGAAAACCGTCAAATAGGAAACACTTAAGTAATATCCGTGACAATGGCGGTTCAGTCATTCTTTAACAATGAAGTATATTAAAAAACATGTGAAACTTTATTATTGTGATTAATATAATGACTGGAAGGGCAGAGATGATGATGTCACTCACTCTGTGAGAATGTGTGTACTGAATGGACCCTATGCTGAGTCTGATCAGTAGTGAGCGGATGGATCACTGTAATGTTTAAAAATGTAAAGAACTGGCTTCATGACTAGTGCAGCTGAGATACGATGCTGTACGGAAAGTGGGATGAGACTGACAGCAGCTATAAATACACAGTATATACAACCACAGGAAGCCTTTTTACTCGATGGCCTGAACGAGAGATAAGGGCATCGTGGAGAGGGTCGGGGAGTCACGGTGGCACTCCGACGACCTCGGTGCACGCATGTGTGTGCGTGCGCATGTACACGTGTGTGCGAGAGCGAGAGTGAGGTGGAGTTTGAGGTGAATCCGCATGGGCGCAGCGTTACAGTTGCATTCTAATGACTCATCTCCGCTGCATAATGCGGCCGCATGACATGATACATGACATATTTGGTTGCTTAGCAACTCTCCCCCCCCCCATACATAGGGAATGAGAGATGATATCATTTAATCTTCCACCTGTCTGTAGGGCCGCACGATTTAAGGGTACAACAGCAGCGGCCCTGTCAGGCTCCCCTCACGGCGTGGCCCGGTTTGAGAGCCCCGTGCTTGTGCTTCGCTTATATAACCTGAACTATGTATGTCCAGCCTGTTTATTTATTTACTTAGGTAATCTAAGCACGACCCTTAATTGAAAGACATCGATTTTTGTCGGTCAGATATTCTGGTGCTTCAACATGAATACAACATGAGGAATAAGGACACAGCAGCTTGCTGTTTTGGGGGGGGGGCTTCATCTTCTCATCTCCTCATTCGCGGAAAATGTGGTGTTTGGTATTTTTTTAGTTATATATTTACTCAGTTTAAATGTCTTCAGGCAACACACATTCATGGAAGACAATAATGCTAATTAAATGTGACCCAATCCCAGTGCAGTTTGATTATATTAAATATTGAGCTTGTCAAAAGATGGGGTTTTTTTTTTTTTGGAATATCGTTGTTGTATGTCTATAAGGTAAACATGGAGGTTCTTGTCTGAATGACTTTGCTCGGAGGCGAAGTATTTTATCGCTTCGATTCGATGGAGGCCGACTTCCGCGCAAGACGACGCGTTTCAAAATGGTTTATGCGTAGGTTTCTGAGGGGTTTGAGACTCATTAAGAAAGAGGCGCTGCGTCTTGCTGAGGACGCCCCGACGTCGTGTAAGGAGCGCGTCAGCGTTTGCGGCGCGTTCGGCTCGAGAATCTGTCATTTCGGTAATTAGCGAGTCTGCCCGGGCCTCCTCTCCATCATAAATCCTAGCCTGAGCCCCCGGAACACTACGCCGTCTGCTCTTAATCCCGGGAACGCCGCTCGGATGGCGGGGAAACAGAGCCAGTGCCGCCTTAGTTCTCCTTTAATGGCCGCTTGTGTGCGCCCACGATACCTTCCTCTCTGGACTTTGAGATGCAGGTGTTCTCGGCGCCTTCTGGAACATTCCGGCTCCGCGTCACCGAGAGGAATAGTAACAGCGACTAGTTCTGGTTATTTTTCCTTTAGCCGCCTCCCCGCAGGTGACGCACAGACTGAAACGGCAGCGCTTGGTGAAACGCAGAGGCCTAGAGGCCCAACGGCCTGCGGGGTCTTCAGCCTCGTCCGAGAGTGCGAGGGGCCCGCGGGACACGCCGGAGAGTTCCGTTCATTCGCCAGCTTTGGCCGGAGCCGGGCGTCGCGCTGCCACACTGGTGGACGCTGGAGCCATTGGCAGCGGGGCACCAATCTGATGCCCGCGAGAGAGAGAGAATTATGACTTCACGTCGGCCTTGTTTCGTTGTGGAGGTTTTGGGCTCGAGTGGGAGGCTTCCAGAAATCGGGAACGGCCGCCTTCACGTTTTCATTACCGGATTGGAATTTTAGCATGATGACTCCAAAAGGAGTTGCCTAGGAGACGGGGAGCGCAATGCAGCGCAAATTGGGACTTGAGAGATGTAAAGAGTGACACATTAGCCAGCAGCTGCGGCTCTGGGCTGTCTGGGTGAGTCCCAAATGCCCCCCATGTCAGCTTCCTGACATCATTCTGCCTAATTCACTGCAAACTTTGATGTGGTTCCCCGGACCAAGTACCCCCATCCCCCCTATTTTTAAAATTAGCTATTAGGTTAGTCGACTAATAGAAAAAATAATTACCAGATTAACCGATACAAATCGTTAGGTGCAGTCCTAATGGTTGGCATCAGATTGTTGATGAGTGTGCATGTGGGGAGAATTTTTACATGGGGAAAAATGAATATTTGTATAAAATGTCCTGCACTTAAGAATACCACTATATGCCCGCGTGACGTATGGATTAATACAGACAGACACCCAGGAAAGACGCGTTTCCTGCTCTTCCTCCTTTGTACGTTCAGCTTCCCTTAATCAGACTGCAGGGGGCAGTAGGTAATTGTGTAAAACGGAATCTGCAAAATGAGATGAAGTCAATTAGCCACACGTCTGCTTTCTACGCGTGCAGCGCTCATTTGGGATTGCCACTCTTTCGTTTTTTTTACTCCCATCGCCGTATCGCTGATATCAGCAATAATGCCGCAGTAATGTAATGCTTTTCGTCTGATTTTTTGCATATTTTAATAAGATTATTTCCCCTTTTCTGTGGGTTTCAGTTAAAATGGAGATAATTTAGGGGTATCTCGATACCAGGTCAACATTTTCCGAGTGAAGTTATTTACATGTTAAAACGCGGAGGTTTGCTCCGATGCTCTGAAATGTGTTGGGTGTCCCAGCTATCAGGATCTGACCTGGATTGGTAACTGCTGTACTGAAAAACAAATTAAAAACCCGTTTATATGATTTTCTCCTGAAGTAAATGTATGATTTCATCCATTTCAAACTCACAAACAGCACTTGGCATCGTTGAGAGAAATTATACTAAGTGAAAAATGATTTAACTTCTGTCTTGTAGCAAAATGCAGTTTTATGTCGGAGCTGAAATGAAGGTTTTTTTTGTTTTATGGTTATCACGTTAAAGATTGATGCTCTGAAGGATGGTGTTATTCTGCCATTTCCTCTGCTAAACACGGCCGAGTTACAATAACAGTTTGTGGGACGGATTGTTCATAAAATCATCCCGCATCTGCACAGCGGACCTGGCTTCAGCCTGACAGCCCTTAGCGATCATTCATGCTGCCTGTTTTTTATTAGTTATCCTACGAAGCTTCATTAAGACAGGAAGAATAAATATAAACTCAGAAGTTAAAGATTTATAGCGACGGAAATGCCTCCGAATTGTTTTGCCGCGCACTCCGAAAAGACTTTCCTTCTCGCTCTTTGCATGATGTGAATCCGTCTCCGTGTTTTATGACACCGCGTTTCCCGTAAGTGGCTACAGCCGCAGAATCCATCACAGGGGGGTAAAAATGTATGTGAAAAATGCCGGATCAGCGCGGCGTACTGCTTGAATATTAATCGCTGGAGAAACGCTAGGAGTCGGAGTTTGCCATCGCCAGGGAAGCGCATCCTGGCGGATTTAGGTGGGGATGGAGACGAAAGACTGAGGTCAGGTGCTAATCCTAAACACCCTGCACCACATAATCGGAAGAAAAACATCTGTCTTTCCAAAACACAATACAGTTTTTTTAATTCAACATTGGTTTTCCGATTCATGATCATTCTTTCCAACGTGGGACATAGTTACCCACACATGAAAGCCGGAGGTCCAGGGCGCAAGCAGTGAACCCTTACCAGGCCGCTATTGCGACCGCCAGCTGATATCCAGGCCGCAGCGCATTTGCCGGCAGGATTAATGAGTCGGGCGTGCGTCTGTCAGAGTGAGAGTCCCCTTAGGTCAGGGCGCGCTGGCGCCTCGGCTCGCAGCCTCTGTAACACCATCTGGCAGCGCGGCCCTGGTTGTTTTTAGAAATGCTGCTGATCTTGCGTTTCTGCTGCTTCCCCCCCCCGAGAGGATACGTGTCCCATTAAACTGTTAGGTACAACTTTCTACATCTGCATATCTCCCGGCCGCCGCATTCGAGACGACCGCAGAGCATCGCGATGGGGGAAATATTAAAAATATTGATTTTATCATTTATTACTCCGCTGGCTGTATTGATTGCCATGCTGGACAGCGTCCAGGCGATATGTCTTACGGGGGCGCCGGGAGTGGGAATGAGATCATGCAGGAATCGCTAATGAAGCGCAGGCCCGTCGGCAGCCCGATTCTCGGGGTGAAGTCCCATTAAATGTTTTTCGATGGCACTGTGGACCCAGGATAATGGGGTTTATCGCGCTCCTGCCCCCGTGGCGCGTGACGCTATAATCTATCCTCACAGGCGCAGATCCCATGGACAGCCGGTCCCTCTGCTGTGTTTTTCGGAAGGCCCGGCTGCTTATAGCGCCCTCCAATGGCTCCCGGTTTTGGCGTTTTGTTAATTTGTGGGTGGGACTCGTCACTTTCTGTGGCTAGACTTTTAATCTCTCCCGTTGTGCTGCAACACGCCAGTGTTGACATCGCAGGTGATAACGAATGATTATCGATTAAACAGCTATTAAGAATCACAACCTGCATCGGATGTCCCTCCTGAGCCTGGTCTGGAAAATTTCGGTCACAAGATTATGCCCTGAGCAACTATGGCACCTGCTGGTCATAAAGTGTCTTCAGGACCCCATCTTACCTAGAACATTGGTGCTAGGATTATCAAAGATGCACATGCCATCGCTGGTCACATGTTGCATGGCCTTAAAGTTACCCAGGATGACACAATTGTGAATATTATTTTTTATTTAGTGGACACTTTTATCCAAAGCAACATACATGTGCTTTGAGAAAGCAACAACTTGGATTCAATCGACCCACTGGAGAAATCACTCTGCAAGCACTTGGATTTGAACCAGCGACCTCCAAATTAGAGGCACAGCGCCCTGACCCACTGAGTCACCCACCACCCCATTATGTTGGGTCAAGGCACAACCGACGCAAACATCCGACCCATTTGGTGCAGTAACCCACTTGTCATACGCATGTGTGTGTTATACTCTGCAGTCGCAGAGGTTGTGCTTCGGAAAGGTGTTTGATAAATACAGCACAGCCACGTTAAAGATCAGAATGTGGGGGAGTGTGGAAGGGACAGCCAGGAAACAGCAGCAGCCCGTCCCATATGTGTCCGTCTGAGGCGCTTAAAGGTGCTGAGAAGAGAGGGATGCAGAGACAGGACATTACTGGGTCAGGCTGCTGGGCCCCTGTAGAAACGGGCCTCTCGTTGGATGGATGCTGGGTTGTTTCAGTTAGTCGTTAACTTTGTGTAACTCGCATAGTTGACGCCGTTTGTTAAGCCCCAATCTTAAACACAGACGCGTAAAACATTGTGCCACCTGTCTTTTTTTTTTTTTCTTCTATATGTGTTGCAAACATACTGGTAGGTTTGCTGGCTTGTGGGGGGGTGGCCCCAGGTCCGTGATGGATTCCTGTGCAGAATGGGGGCGCCCTTAAGCACAATCGGCATGCCGGCGCCCCCGGATTTTGTCCCTGCCCCCTGAATGAGGAGTGCTAATGTTTATCCGCTGCACTTCGACCCAGGAAACCTCAGTTAGCTCTTTTCACGACGGGCCACCAAAGCTGCTTTCCGCTGCCTTTAATTGCACCCCATTAATTAAACAACGGGCCAAGCAATCGGGCCTCTCTTTCAGGGGGAATTGGGGTGGGGAGGGATTAGAAAAGCCTAAAAAAACCGAATGAATCTGCTGTGTATGAATGGGTTTTTAATGATACCGTCTTCAGCTTTGAAATCTGTTGTAATAAAATTTCTACTCTGCTAATTTAGGATAATCCAGAAAGTCTGAGGATTAAGTCCTTCTCATCCTTTTAAATTGGGTTTCCAACACATTTTCCATTTAGACCATCACTCTAAAGGCCAATTTGGACTAACAAAACCGGAAATGTACACAGTAATGCATTTAACCCTGAAAGTCTTTAGTACTGTACCTGGATTGTGATGTTAATTAAATTACAAATTCTTCACTAATTATGGAACAGGATCTTTCCTCTGCATGTGAGCTTGGCCCCCAGCTGTAAATTCTGGAGTTCCTGCTGTAAACCTCACAAATGACACATAGTGGTTGACTTTTAACAGTGCATTTGTTTGTTTGGCCTGGATTTTGACCCAAGTTCTCTTATCCGAATCCACGGTCTACCCCGAAATGTCCGCGTGTGCCCTGTTACCTGACGCCTGGGAAGGTCTCTCTCAGGTTCTCCAGATAAATAACACTGATTTGGCTTCATGCCGTGATCGCTAATTGATTATTCCTGGCGTACCTCAAGGCTCTATCCTAGGCTCGCTCTGCATTTCCACCCTCACCCGCCAGATTCCTCCGTCACCTACCCCGACTTCTCGTTCCCTCCCTCCCTCCCTCCGCCGTTTGTTCAGTTACTCTCCACCATCAGCTTGTACAGAACATGCTGAGTGGGCTGATCTCCTCCTCCTCCATGACACCCCTTCCCTCCTTCTGCTTATTTTTCCGTCCGCTTCCCAGCAGCCCTTCCATTCCAGCTAATGATCTGAAGGCAAATTAAGTCCCCTGCCCTTGTCTCTAAATATTACCAGTTCCTCTAATCTGATATTCATAACATTTGGTTATTCCTAATAAAGTATTCCACACAACGAGGCCTATGTAAATTCTTCGCCCAGATTGCTCCAATTATCTTGTCGTTTGGCTTTTGTCTCGCACACAGCGACTTCCTGCCGCTGTGTGTGTAGATGTATGATCAATAAAACAGGGGCTCGTGACCCGGTCATGTTTTTAATTAACCCTGTACACCTGTCTCTGCGTGAGTCCTCGTTAAGTGGCTGCAGTACGCCTCAGCTTCAGATATAAATGGCGCTGTACAGCCGGCACTGACCGAACGTGTAACCTTGAATAGTAATATTTCATAACGGATAAAAAAAGTAAATATATATAGAGTGCGAACAGAGCGGAGGCTAATAATGGCAGAGTGGTGAAGATGTTTCCATCCCTGCTCCTGTTCGTAGACGCACACATACAGGCTCACACGCGTGCGATAGGACACACGTCCAGAAGGCCGTGGCATCTCCTGTGCGATGACTTTGTGGATTCCTTGAGTGACGCGTTCAATCTGAGGCTGCTGCTACATCCGGGAATATGGGGAGCAGCGTTACTGCGGCAGTGAACAGAAATGTGTGCAATGTGTAATTCGACTTGATTTTGGAAAATGGGATGTGTTCTTAACAGTTGATGCAAATGACAGAACTAAAAGTGCATGTTAATCAGAGTACCATTTGATGTTCTTAGTTCCTTCAAGGGTACAACAGAAAATCCCGCTGTTTCGGGCCTGTCCTGACCCGAATCTTCAGATGTGTCCCTCGTGGTCGTCACCCCTGCCCCTCACGTACTTGTGGTCAAACAACCCTTCTCTATGCAAGCCCCTGAAAGTCCGCTGTAGTTCTTGAAGAGTTACTCGCGCGGATCTTTTTTTACGTTCCGGAAGTGTGGGGTCCCCCTCGGCAGAGAGCAGTTTTGCCCATGAACTCTCTGATTGAGTCATATGCATCAGGAAGCAGCTCTTCTTCTGGGCCTGCAAGAAGCTAGTGAAGGTTAGTTTGAAGCTCACCACCACCTTCGATGTTTTTTTCATGCGTGCGACCATCAGTCCCCCCCCCGGCCTCCCTCTTCCCCTAATCCACCTCCCCCAAGTGTCATCAAGGGAGACGGACTCCCATTTTCTCACTGACAGTGAAAATTGCCAATGCCCGTTTTGTTTTCACCAGTGCCTGATGGGATGGGGACATTCGTCTGACAGCGGTGAGCCATCAACGCTTGAAGCGCACTCCTCTTATCCGCTGTCATTGTTAAGTGTTGCCACGGCGACAAACCTTGACCCGTGAAAGTCGTTCTCTGTCAGACTCGCGCTGTCCGTCACGGTTGTTAACGTGGGGCGCCATTCGTCCACGACATGGCGTCTGCCCCACACTGAATAAACAAAAATCCTTGTGTTAGGTAGTATATTGTCCAATCAGATGTGCAGGGAAGCCAGTAATCCTTGAAATGAGTCTCCTCCCAAACATCCAGCACATAGAGGCATTGCGCCATTTATACAGTCCATTAAAATCCTCTTAGCTACCCAGAATGCCTTGCTGCTCTCCACACTTTTTCACATGTGCAAGGTGCTGCCCCCCCAAGGTGATTTTAAACACACACACTATAAAATACTCAGTTACACCCAGTCTACTTTAAAAATATACGCAGTGTATTAAAGGGGCAGATTCAACATTATCCAGATGAGTGAATATTAGTGCAAATTAACTCTTGGTTACAGCCATCTAAATAGCAATGGGTTCTAATTACCAATTACCTGGATGCTGTTATGCTGGAAGACCAGGTTAAAAGCAAAGTTTTTAAGGTAAAATAAATGTAAATGAAAAGAGCATTTCAAAAAGTTAAGGACAAAAATTTCTATTGTAATTAGACTGTAGTGATGTCCGGCAGAATTGAGCAGTATAAGTTTATTTAATTCTGGGTACAGGTATGGGCACCCTGTAAAGAAGCTAACGAATAAAAAACACATTGCAATTACGAGTAATTCTGTACTCGTGTCACATGATCACAAAAATAGATTCTGATTGGCAGGTGTGGAAGCCATGTAATTTGCAGATGGTGGCTTTTAGAGACCTGTTAATGTATAAATTACCATGGAAACCTACCTATCAATAATGGGTTATTAATGTATAACGGCGGAAAAACCTTGATCTTAAGCTCTTGTATTTTTAAGTGGATGTACAGTGCTACAAGCCTTTGAGGAAACTTCTTCAGGGTTCTGGAATTAGGATCTCTAAAATGGCTGAAGTATCCACTTCCACGTTGATTATGGCACCACTTTGGGCAGCTGCTGACAGGACAGGAACCTTCTCCATTACAGGCCCACTAGGCACTTTGTTGGGGCCGCCTGTCTGGTGTCCTGAGCCCTTGTGCGAGGAAGCCGCTCAGTTCCACGGCGAGATTGCCGACACACCGCGGTCTGTAGATGGGAATTGATTGGTGTTAGCCATACCTGGATTCAGATCCTATCAGGCATGAAATGAAGAAATCCAGTCATCCCTGAATTAAACGTGCCTTTTGACTTTTTTTTTTTTTTTCTCACGCAAAGGAATAAAGCACGTCGCCCTTAAACTTCAGGGGGCTCCGCGTTCAGAGACAAAAGAAATCAGTGAAAGGAAAAACTAAATAGAAAAAAAAAATGCTGGTCTCTGTCCTCTTATCCATATCATTTATCGCTCTTCAGAATGCACCCCCATTAGCTGATCTCTGTCCTGTTGTCCATATCATTTATCGCTCTTCAGAATGCACCCCCATTAGCTGATCTCTGTCCTCCCCTCTGGAGAGAGAGACCAATACTGATGACTGACTCCCACCTGGGGTGTGACTTCTATTACGAATGAGAGCTGTGTTAGCATGCTAGCAAGGATGCTAATGAAGACGCTGGGCTGGAGAACACTATTTGGTCCACCTCCCTTGTCAATAAACCATACTGTAATGCCCCCACCTGTGCTACCATGCCCGGTCCGGAGCGGGGGCGCCCTCTGCAGGTCAGACATGCCCATCACACCTCACACTTCACACTGAAAGTAGAGTGGAAGTGGCTGAACAGAACCCAACGCTGCCTTAGCCCATGTTTAGCCTGGATTTTCTTCCAGTTCTGCTATAACCTGCTTAGGCTTGTTCCAGGGGGCACGATAAAAGAAAATTTGGAAGTTAATGAGATCGGTCTGGGTTGGGGGCCCGATACCATATGCCTTTCATGGGTCCCAAGATCTCTAGCGGTGCATGGGATCGTGGCCGCGTCGGCAGTAATGGAACCAGGAAGCAGTGGCTCAGTGCAGCGGATGGGGAGCTTTAGGTGACCCACAGAGAGGATGTGTGGGGGAGCAGAAAGCTACACTTTTTCTTTTTGATAATTAATTTTGAGTAGAACTGTGGATTAATTGAATAAAATGCATTTTAATTATAGAAAAACATTTCCGGATACTCTTCCCTGGCCGCGGTATCTGTAATTGCCATTCACAAACGGTTTTGCGGGGGGGGCGGGGGGGGGGGGGGGGGGGGGGGGGGGGGGGGGGGGGGGGGGGGGGGGGGGGGGGGGGGGGGGGGG
>JABFDZ020000049.1:11335744-11346395 GCA_019775955.2 Pollimyrus isidori
GGCCTTCGCCTCCTGTTTGCCTTTTTTGAAGCCGTTCCCCGAGTGCGATTCTCACAGGCCGCTTTAATGAGGGAGACCCACAGTGATATCGACCCGCTCCGTTGCCCCGGGCTAAAGTTCCCCTCTTCCTCACCGTCCTTCATCGATCTCGGTGTGGGAAAGACTGACGGCGTCAGAGCGGGAGAATCAGGCCCCGGAATATTCCGGGAGCCACCCCAACCCCGGAACCGTCCTCGTCTTCCGGGGTTGTGTCCGAATGCTGCTCTGCTGTTTGTGACGCGTCCGAGTCGCATGTGATGCGTCGCCGCCATGCAGAGTTTGCATGCCGCAGCGAATGTGCGGGTCGTTACTCATCACAAACACGTAATGTTGTGTGAGTGAAGCCCAGTCGCATGGTGGAAGTTTAACACCTCAAGGCCATCTGTGGCTCAGGAATGATGCGTGCCACACACTGATGTTAAATCCCCGGGACGTCCCACACTGACGGCCTCCAGCGAAACATCACATGTGATTAAATGATAATGGGCGTACAGCAGAACGCGGCGCGTGCTGATTCGCTGAGGGAGATCACCTGATGCTCGGCGCGGTTCTTTCATTGGAGCTGGCTCGTCATGCCGAGGCGGGGTGGCGTGAGGGGGAGCGGAGGGGCCCCTGCCAACCCAACAGCTTTTTGAGATTGAGGTGGGCTGAGTCTCCCAGAGCAGGAACTCGAGTGTTCGGGTGGCCAAGTACTCCATTAGGCTGCGGCCGGCCCACCATTGGTGGTTCACAGACCTGCGGACTGGGCAGAATTTCTGCAAGTTGGCAGCGTTTTCGATGTACATGGCCACGTGACTAGTGGGCCTGTTTACAGACCTCTAAGCACCCCCCCACCCAGTGTTATTGGTACTGTGTTGAGATGACTTTTACCATCTTCTGGGTGGGTGGGGGGGCAGCCCATAATAACCCCCCTGGAGCCCACAACAGTTGCCTTACCAACTGGACTTTGACTGGTGCTGATGAGTGATGCCCCCATGGACCACAGACTGCAACCACTGACCGGGACTGCAGGCTGGAACTGCAACGTCACCGACCAGGACCATGGACCAGAACTATAGGCTGAGACTATGGACTGGGACTGCAGAGTCGACCTGTGACTGTCGAGAACATGGCAGGGAACGGACTTCAAATGTTCCAGATCCATGTGCCCAGGGCTGGCAAACTCTGTGTGCTGTGTACCCTGAAAGGCTTGTTCTGACTCAAGTTCTCCCTGGGGAATATAGCCCACCCCACCACCACCACCACCTGGATGTCATCGCCTGGTTCAAAACAAACAGAATGTCAGATATAGGCGCGCATACAGGCAGGCGGGATGACTGTGCATAACTCCACTGCATGATAATACGTCTGAATTTCACAGCCAGAATGCTAACGGCGCTAATGTCTTATCTATTCTTAAATAAGAAGGGCATCTTAGGACTCAGAGGGGTACATTCTTTGGGTTTTCACTCGGCTAACACGAAGTAGGAAAAAAAAAAAAACAGATCACCTTGATCTGTACCGAGATGGATGATCGATGGCTGGATTTTGTTCACGGTGCCGAGAGAGCGGCAGGATCTCTGGACGTGACGGCCGTAAAGCTAAGTAGCGGAGTGGGAGGGGTGCATCTCCATGGCATCACTTTCACTGGATCAGAACCCTCCCACCTCTGAAGTTAACCCTCCCCCATCACCCCGGCACAGAAAGCCTGTCCTCTGGATTAATGCCTGAAAGCAGAATCCAGGAGTCCTGTCAAGGAGCAGCCAGGGAATTTACACAGCGGCTCACGTGGCGTTTAAATCAGGCCACTTACGTTCGGGGTTTTTTACGCGCAAAAAAGTTTGAAAACAAACCTGTTTATGAAGGACGTCCACATACTAATGTGAGTTCAGGGATAGTATGTTTCTATTTTTTAGACATTACATATTCCTTTGTATGGGAAGTTTAATATCTAGCAGCGATTTGACTTGTGTGCCACAATGAACATGTTTCTCATTTTATACCGATATTTTCTGTTTCTCCGTCCTGTAAGGCACAGACCCCCCCTTAACAAAGCAGCTTCTAAGGATTAAGGCTTGAAAGTGCGTATGGGGGGTGGCTGTGCTTGAGGCCTTGTGCTGCCATAAAATACTGTGATCCAAACAGGCAGCGCCGAAGTCGCGGGTCGGTGGCGGGCCGTCGCGATCTTTCACGGTCGAAACCTCACTGCTTTTTAATAGCGGCAGCCTTGAACATCATGTAGCAACAATGGTGCCCAAGGTCTAAGGAGGGAAAAAGCAATTTGTGCTGAAATTTAATAAAAGATGAAATATAGCGAAAAAAATGAATATTTCTGACATTTATAAATTGACACCCAGCCATTTCAGATGAGACTGAAATATATAGTGCGGGTTAAAAAAAATAGTTAAGGGAATGAAATACAAGTTTTTATCTTTGAACGTTAAGAAGTTTCGCTTCATTAAAGGTATCTGTTGGGTCTGACAAGACGAAAATTGAAAACGAGCCCGAGATGAACCAGGAGACGGGAGCAGAGGGCGAGGGCGGGGGGCTGACTCCGACCCCCTCCCCTCTATCGCTGTCTCCAGGCCAGTCTGACTAAGTTAATTCAAAGCTGCCTTGATCAATTTACAGTATGGCGGATGGAGCGCTGCTAACGTTTTAATATATATTTGTCTCTCACGTAGCCGACAACAGGCCGGCGTCTGCCGCAATGCCGTGCGGGATGCTTGTATAATTTCTCAATTTGCCTGCGAATTTAGGGAAAGCTGCTAAATGGCGACAAAAAATAAAGGGGGGGGGTTGGGGTGGATGGAAGCGTGGAGCGCATTAGCGGGCGTATGAATAATGCAGGATTTAATTAACACAGGTAATGTGTATTAGCTCTCCGTTTACCCGTGTCTCGTCTTCAGTGATTAATCCGCCCTGCTTTGCTAAATGGCCTTTAAATGCATTGTGGGAGCCGCTCCTTTTGTTTGGTGGCCGAGGAGCGCGTCCGCGGAGGGAGCCCGCGGGATGCAGCGATGAACGCCTCTGAAAGTCCACCCTCACCCGCCGAGCCGGAGGTCAGCTTATGACAGTCTTCCAGCGACGCCTGTTGAGCAGCCTTCACCAGACTTTTGTTTTTCCTTAAATGAGTTCGGTGTTGTGTTTGCGGTACTGAGGTGTCAGACCAACCGTTCTGGGCTTGATCAATGCTGAGCCTCTGGGCTTCGCTACAGTTCTGGTTTTTTTTTCTCCTTTTTTTTGGGGGGGGTGGTTATCATACGCTTGGAGCTGAAGATCTCAGTGTCCGTGTTCGCATTTAACTTCAGATAACAGGCAGAGGAATGCGCGGCGGATGCTAAACTCGCATAATATATGACTGTTTTTTTCTGGCTGTACATTTTTTCAGTGTTCCTATAAGGACTTAATGTACCATTTCCCCCTTAACCTGAGTGATTTTTTTATTTTTTTTTTGCTTTGTTTCTCCCGCTTTCGTCCGCCACTCCTTTTCAATCTGCCTGCGGATGATGTTCTGTCCTCTCGTGCCTTTTGCAATCTTTCATCGTTTGGTCATATTTATGTTAGGTTTCCCACCTGCCCTGTGCTGGCCTGCGTTTCAGCAGCTAGCCTGTGTTTCTGTCTTATTCACTTTACTGTGTCTGCAGTCAATGTCAGGCAAACAATGTTCAATTACTGGACAATCCAGCTAGAACTAGCTAGAACCAGCTAGAACATAGCTAGAACTAGCTATGTTTAGCTAGGTTTAACTAGGGTTATCTAGATATCTCTAGGGTTAGCAAAGGTTGGATGAGGATAGCTAGTTTGTGGTGGGTGTATGAAGGAGTGAATAATGCTACTAGAGGTGGTATCTTAATTTTTGGCTATGGGGTGGGGGAAGGTCAGTTTCCACGTGGTGTGGTGTTTATTACACCTCAGTGCACAGTAAAATAAGAAGATTACAATATCAGTAGAGGAAACAAGAGTTGTTTCTCTAGACGCACTCTGTCTTCCCTGGAAGGACATCTTTCTGAGGCAGAAAGGGGGTGGACTCGGGGCCCAGCGAGAAAACGGGGCATTCTGTGTGTGTGTGTGTGTGTATGTGGAACCAAACTGGGTCTGTACTGCAGGCCACGCTTACTGAGAGGCTCGTGAAGCGACAGAGGGGGGCAGATTAGTCATTAATCATCAACAGCACCTCGCGGAAGCTCTGACTGAATTAGCCTCTGGATGCGTCATTTAACCGTACGTTTTCAGATGAGCAAACACCAATTTCTCTTATTGGTACACTCGGTGCTACTATACTTTTAAAGATTGCATTCTAATTGTGGCGTCAATCTGTAAGACACAGTCAGTGTGGCTGAAGTCGGAGCCGCCCTGATAGTGTTTGGTTCTGAGTATGTTACCCCCCCATCATGCATAAAGTGCGGCGATACTGAGGCGATTACGCGCACAATGTGCCGCGCTCTTCAATAATGCATGAAGCCCACTCGCCAAGGCGAAATGTATTTCCTACCATGTAAATTTAAAAATGTAATTCGGGAAAATACTGTTCTGTTAGATTAGTATCTGCCTTCATATTTCCTACATTTATTTGACAAAATCAGATTGCTATCTGAAAACTGCAGAGGCTTCAAAAAGAGTCAAATTCATTTAAGAGCTCCCGATTCAATGTAAAAATAAAAACAATGCGCAGCGCAAATGGTTTTTTTCTACTCGTACCATATTATATTTTCTCTCCTCAGTCCAACTGTTAAGAAACAAATGAACGACAAAAAAAGCATTAGGTTAAGAGTTTAGGTTGAATCTCGAATGCGCGTCTGTATGAAAACGGGACGGATTAATTCGTGTTGATTGGATTTCAGTCATTTATCAGAAGATGGTGGTGACAATATTGCTGTAATTAAAAATGATTCCGTACTCCCTCTCAAGGCATGTTACTCACGTAAACAAAATTTTAATAAACTTAATGAACAGTTTGCCACGTATTCAGGAAAATAATAAAACAATTTAATTGGTATTATTTATGTGATATACCGTGTTATTATCTTACCACTCGCTCTGGCAGCAATCGAAATATAAAAAAAACTAATCGAAGAAAACACTCTAGCTGAAATATTCGTTTTCCATTATTCGAATTTGATCAGTGTGACTTTTATTTGCAACGATTTGTAAAGATTTTTGCAACGAATTACAATTTTTAAAAAGGTTCTGTTTGGGGATTAGTCGGCTGTGAATGCTAGATTCATTCCTGTGCCGGTTCCGGGTCCTTTACAGTGCCTCAATAGATGTGCAGCGCCCGACCCAACCTATGGTATCTATAACTACTTCTTTTAAACGGCCCTCGAGTTGCCTTTCCACCCCAGTTAAGGTGTCTCTGCATCCGCGGCGCCCCACGGTGTGATCCCGTCACCAGACCTGCTCCAATTTTTCTCTGTCTCCGTGATTCATCTCCCGCTGTCTTGGCTCCGCACGTATCTGCTCGCCCCTTGGGCTTTGCGTCCTCGGGATGCACAGAACAAACATAATATCCCTCTGAAAGCCATTAGTTTACCTTTTGTCTGCACCTTTATTTAGATTTATAATAATTAACGGAGAAGCTGGCAGCAAGAAGGAGTAACCTGCTTTCCTAACACAATTTCTGAAGTTGCCTTCTTTTAACCGTCTCCGACAGGAAACAAAAGAGGACGCTAAACGTACATAATAACGACTAATGCGTGTGTTTTAATTGCCCCGCAGAAATGCACAGTAGCTTAGCGTTATGCGTAATGTCTAAACAGCAGGGACCTTCCATCTAATTATCCGCACCGGCATGTATTTCAAAGGCCAGGTAGCCCCCGATTTTTTAATTAACTGCGGGAAGACAGAAAATATATCTTATTCCCAGAAATACCTGGGAAACGGGCCGGAGAAGCTCCACAGTCCGTTTCGTAAGGGGCTGCCGTGGATGATGAATTTGAGAATTAGCCGCGAATGCCGCGTGAAACCTTAATGTTCGCACAAAATTGGATCCCTGCGCCCAAACTTACTTAAAGGAGCGTCTGGTGATGGAGTATTCAGAACGCTGGTTAATGTCTTTCATTACAGGTGTGTTTCTAATCGGCCTGTAGGAGCGAACCGCTGGTTTCGGCGATAATCACCTGACCTCTAAAAAGGTGCTGTAATGTTCCCCTCGGCGAGGCTGTAAAACCAGCCCAAATGTCCAAGGTTAGTGTGTAGGTCTGTCGAAATGGGAGAGGCACATCGCCCACCAGGCCAGCATTCCCGAAAACTGAGTGGGGAAAAACTTCTTCCTCTAAAAGATTTCTTAGGTTTATTATTTTTGTTTATTAACATATAATATAGAAAATGATCAATTTCACACTAATAGGTAGGTAAAGTTTATATTTGTGAATTGTATAAGTTGCATGGAGATGAAAGTAACAATGTATGGTTCGGGGGAATGTTCCAGAACGTTTATGAATATAGTACCATCCGTCAGCCTGTGATTGGCTCCATGGCGGTTTTTCCCGCCTGGATCGAACGCACTGCTTTCCTCACTCCGGCCCCCTTAAATGCAGTCTGCACCCTGTCCTGCTGCCCATTCAGCCTCCTCGGTCTTGGGGCATGACTGAAGCCGGCTCCCTCGCTGCCCCCACGCTGTGCTTTTCCTCCTCTGCTTTCCCACCTGCTCCAGGAACCTCCTTGCTCGCTCCTCTTGCCCCACCCACCCTTCTTCAGCCTGCACCCACGCATCGGGAAGGATGGCACTAGTCTTCGTCACCACGCCGCAAGGGCGGCTGTGTCGCCACACGTGTCACAATCGGTCATGGTTTGCCGTCCTCGGCATCGACACAAGCTTGCTGATTGGATGGTTTGCCGTCCTCAGCATCGATACAAGCTTGCTGATTGGATGGTTTGCCGTCCTCAGCATCGATACAAGCTTGCTGATTGGATGGTTTGCCGTCCTCAGCATCGACACAAGCTTGCTGATTGGATGTTCGATTTGTTTCGGAGTGGGAATGTTGGGAGTTTCGGTATTGTGTCCCAGACAGTCTGCATTGTCCAACCCACGAATGTGTTTAGGTGTGGAGACAGCTCGGTATTCTCACAGAACGGCGGTCTGCATCATGCTAATCCATTCTGGTCGTTTCCATCCTAATTGCGTAATTGCACAGATAATTGCTATATAAATAAATTTTGATTGATTGATTGATTGATAGATAATTCATGCCCATTAACTGTGAGCCCTGGGCCCCATGACAATGTAGGGATCCTTGGTGATACTTTTCCACGAATGTGACTGCTTTAGGAATGGGAAGGGGCCTCGGGGTCCGAGAGCCACGCAGTGACCAAAGTAAACGTCTTCAGTCGATTCTTTTTGAGGATCGACAACAACAAACGATCAAAGTGTCTATCGGCAAAGGCCGCCTGCGTTCCCTGCGTTCCGAGAGAGGTCATGCGTGAACATCGAGTCCCCTGCCGGCTTTTGAGCAGCGCGTGATGTTTCCGCAGGGGGCCGCTTAGAAGTGCGACCCCCGAACGCCTCACACTCACCTCGATGAGCCCTCCTACGGGGTCCGTGCGTCTGGCTGGATGGCGTCCCATAATCCTTAGCAGGCTGCCGTACAATAGTCAGGTACTCCTGTCTGGGGTACACTGTACATCAAAGCTGGCACGCAAGCCTGTACTGAGCCATCCACGCTATCATTTGTGTATGTGGGGGAACATCCCTCTCGTTTTCCAGGTCTAATCAATACATTCAGGGGCCTCAACTAGCAAGACTAGCATTCAGCAGGAAAGTCCCTAATTAATGTACTAACTAATTTAGCTGTACAGTGATTCGACCAGTTCTTTCTGGATGTAACTAAACAAAAGCGTTTTTTTTCCCCCGGACGTCGCCTCTCGGGTGTGCTCTGCTCTCTTGTCGAGGCTGAATAATGAAATAACTTTACAAAGCTACGTTCAATTTAAATTCATTGGATTTCCACATTTAACTTGGCACGGTTGCCATGGATACGCTCCTACCGCAGCTTTTATCTAATACATTTGAGGGCTCCGGGGGTCTTTGAAGTCCTGTCATCCGAATTTACAGATATTTTTCATGTATGTTTTATAAAGCTTTAATTACCTTGTTTTCAGTCCTCGGGACGCAGGTAAAACAGGGAAGTCGAATTGATGACTTGGCTGAAGTTCCTGAGTTATTGCCGCGCTCGCGGGTCGCGCGAGTTTTTGATTCGATCACCGTTCTTATCAATCTCCCGTCTTGAGAGGCGGAGCCTGTCACAGTGGGAAAGCTCTGAATTAATTAATGCGGCGCTTAATGACTTCAGGAGCGCGAGTCGGGGGGCGTACGGCTCCTAATTGCTGACAGTCTAGCGAAAGATGGCCGACCAAACGCAACGCCAGAGGTGAGCGTAAACGGTCATGATGATCGAGGCCTTATTTCTACTCGCGGGGCAGTTTAGATGATCAGACTTTTGGAACGCTAACTGCGGTTCAGACATATTGCTTTTTCTGTGGTAAGAAGAAGGTACCTTGTTGCGGTGTGATTTTCACGAACTCACAGCAGATGTGGTGTTTTGCCTGCACTCCGGTTCATGCGTCCTGCGTGGGAGGAACTGACCGTCCGTCGTGACCTCGCTACATTTTCCGCCCGGCTTCTCACGGATCTGCGTCGTTTCCGTGGTCGGGGTACCTCCCACAAAACGCACGCGGCTGAAGGTCTGAGTAAAACCCAGCACAGAGTGTACTGAAGCATTATCACTTTCTTACAATTAAAAAAAATGGCTAAAAATGGGGGTTTCGCTACATGACGCAGTGCCTGAAACTCCCCAGCCTGCGCGCCAGTCACGGTTTAACCTTCTCAGTAGGATTCCCACTGTCGCCTTAGAAAACAGCCCTACTCAGCAGTGAGCCGCGCGCACACACATGCGCTCCGTTCCCTTGATTTGAGTGGGGATAATCAATAGAGGATCGCTAAGGGGAATTTCAGGCCTGCTCAGAGGATAATTGGCGGTGTAGAACACCGCCAGTGTGTTACAAGCGGCCGCTGACCGCTCTCCGTTCAGCCGTGTTTAAATTGGGGAGGTTGTGGTGACCCCAAGGACCAGAGTGCTTTGTTTATGGAGGCTGGAGACGCTGCTGCCACTCTGCAGGTGAACAAAAACATGTCACTTAAGTGACAATATCACTTGTATCGCTTAAGCGTTTTTACGGTTACGGTGAAAACGGACACTTAAGTGACACCGTGCATTCGTGTACATCTGACAAAACTCAAATCTCGATTACAGTTGGCCTATGACATCGGCAAAGGTACCCTAAAAACGAAAGCCATGTCTTCCGAACGTTAGCGGTTCGGTGGTGATTGAGGCTGCAGGCTGCAGCCCCATGCCCTCCTGCCTGGACACAAGAGAGGCTGGCCCTTCCATTCCGGAAGGGCTTGGAAGTCAAGCCTCCCTTCATTTTGATGCCCGTGGCGGTGGTGCTGCTGCTCTGCAGTCGCCTTGAAATGCTAAAGACACAGCGGTACAGGGAGAAGCAGGTAGTCCAGTGGTTAACATCAAGTTGTAGCCAAAATGTTGTTGGTTTGAGTCCTTGAAGGGGAATTTAAATTATTCTGGTAAATCATCTAGATATGTAGGTGAGGCAAAGGCTTATGGTGCTTTGGAAACGAGGATCAGCCCAGCAATTAAATACATTTAAACACGGTGGCTTCTAAGCAAGGAGAGGAAATGTACACTAAGTGAAGGCTGACGTGCAGTGTGCGTGTCACGGCCCCGATTAACGCATAAGGCTCCTGAAAGCCTCAAAAGCGAAAGGGTTAAGGGGGTCTCAGGATTGGTCTTATGCAAGAATATAGAGATGGGAACCCCCCTGAATATTGACAGGTATTTCGCACACTGGTGACATGGAATTCAAAGTTTGGAAGAAACGCTAAAAATCATCAGGAAATCACATGTGTTGTGTAGTTCCCATATTCCAGTACGGGACCAGACCTGGTTCCTGGCTCTATCACAGTCTATAGCTTCGTAGCAAACCGGGACAGGAGCCCTCTATTTGTGATGCAATGCGGGAACCAGTTCCACCCGAGTGTTACCTCGTTAGCGGCGGGATAACTCGGACTATTAATCAGCCCCCTTCCGAACCCTCGTGGCCTTCTGAAGGAGCCTGCAGAGACGCACCTAGGCGAGCTGCAGAGCCGTCGCCGCAGCTGCTGCGGTCCAGTGAGAGCCAGTGGCACCGCTGTAGCCTAATTGCCAAGTGTCAGGTTTGGCCAAGACCCAACACAGCGCAGAAACACAGCCAGTCAGCAGCATGCCTACAGCGCGGCAGCGAGGACGGCACTGGCGGGGGGGGGCTGGCTTCCCGGTGCGCCAAGGAGGAGCCGTCACCAACGAGAAGCTGCGAAGCGGGGGGGGCTTCAGCAAGCCTAGGGCTCCAAACACATGGCTTTTTCCTCTTCGTACTTTTGCAGACATCCACACTGTAACCGGTCACCACCTGTGAAGTTGTGGATATGAACGTTCAGGCTTTGAAAGGGGCACAATGGTTAAAAGAAAGGTGTGTTTGGGGGGGGGAGGTAATTATTCTGTAGTTTCACAAATTGGCAAGCCGTGAGGCGCCGGCGGTTCTTTGACGATGTGGTCTCATTGTGTCTCTTTGTGGGGGGGTT
>JABFDZ020000049.1:11360804-11370914 GCA_019775955.2 Pollimyrus isidori
CCCCCAAACACACACAGCCCTCCATCCCTCGTCCACTCCCCCCTCTCTGACTTTTCTCCTGCGCAGTTCTCGTTGACTGCCTTGGCACGCGGATCTGCTCGTTAAACACACACGTCAAGAATTGTTACCTAAGCAAAGGATTGTCAGCACGAGGGAAGGAAGGGGGAGCGGAAGAAGGGAGGAACAGAGGGAAGGAGCGGCAGCCTGGAGCATTTTTCCCACGACGCCGCGGAAGTGTCAGCTTAATAATTATTTTTTTACCCTCGCGGAAAGGGGAGAACTGTGAGCAGCGCAGAGCGAAAGAGGAGTCTGTGAGTTATTCCAGTGTCTGAGTGGAAGACCTGGGTGAAGTCGGGAGACTCTGGTCCGCGTCTGAAGCACTCAGCCCCTTGCTCAAGATGATGATGTATTTGTGGGTAGGTAGCGTTTATATCTGTTACTTGTCGTCCGTGCGAGTGAGCGTGTGCGGGTGAGGAGCTTAACCGTGTCGGTCCCTTTGCGCTATCCACCTCGTTGCACGTTAATGTGAACCAACCGTCAGCTCCCGTATCCGCTCCGCGAGCGAGGGACGCTGAAGTAAGACGAAGAGCACTTCGCTCGTTCCATGGTTTTTCCGTGTGGGAACGCTGAGGATGGTGAGCATCACTCGGCCCGCTTGCATGACGCAGTCGCGTGACTTCTCCACTCTGTGCCCCGTCCAGAAATCTCCCGGGTTTCTTGCCATTGCAGGCCAGGCCGTGCGGGGAAGTGTCTGGTACGAGGAGGTGTACGGGAGACCTAGCTTGGTGCGGTGGAGCCCTTGAGTTATACAGGTTGCGTGGGTTCCGCAGTGGGATGTACAGGTTTGATATAGAGATCCAAAGGAGGAAGAAGAGCTGAATGCAGCGTTAAGGAGATGGAACCTCAAACAGAACAGAACATGTTTCTTACTCCAAAAATTTAGCAGTCCTTCACACAACTTTAGGAAAACTTCCCGGGGCGCGTAACTGACACTTCCTGATTGTTCCCCCCCGGTGATATCAGGTCGAAGAGCATCCAGTAATCTTTGTAAAAACTCCCAGACTTTGTCAGCGGTCCCATTATCTGCAGGTCTGCAGCTTATACCACTGGAACGTCAGGGTAGGACAGGGGGTGCTGGGAGGGGTTTGCCTCTATGGATTAATTGCTGACCTAGAGGACTCCCTTACAGAGGACTCCCACAGACGATGACTCACTTGACTGGGTGCTGTGACATAATGCGATGACCCAAATTGCACATTGACACCATTGGGTCTCAACTTTACTGAACACCGCCTACCACTGCTTAAGGGTTTACTAAAAGTGTATTTATTTTCTCCTTTTATTAGGTACTTTGTTGAACATTGGAGAGTACATTGTGTCTCCTCTGAGCACCATGGTCCCCTCTGTCTGTGTTTATGCATCCTTATAAGACTCTTGTGGGAAGTGTTTCATAAAATCACTCACAGGAGCCTAGTGATTGAATTTAATGATGCACTGTAACATTTAACACTGCTAAAATTTATGTTTTAATGAACTTTTTAGAAGCTGCTTATTTAGTGGAGTACAATGCGACTGCTGCAACGTCGCATGTAAGACGCTGATTCTGTCCTTGCCCGGTCTTATGGTATTAGTGCGTTGTCTGCAGTTGTTATAATAATTATTGTCCTTGTTGTTGTTGATGCATTTTCTGGAGCATAATAAGTGATGCAGAATTCAGCAGCTCAGCACTTCACTGTCCTTTGGGTACAGATTTCCCATGCCTTTGTCTTTCAGTACAGGCTATCTCTGCCTGTTTTGAGAACACACTTCCTCTGTTTGAGTAAAGACCATCCATTACTTTACATTCTTGCTGGATGCAGACCTCCCTGTTTATATTTGAGTATGTCTCCTTTTTCTTTTTGAGTACTGACTCCCTGCTTCTTTTTGGGCACAGACCTTCCCTTGCTTCAATCTGATTACAGACCACCCCCTGCTCCTGTTTGAGTGCAGACTGTCCCCTGCTTCTGTATGTGTACAGACCTCCCCTTTATTGTGGGTTGTTCACCTTTCCTGCGGTTTGTTCAGTCTCGGGTGTCGCAATCTGACAGGAGGATGACTGCACCAAGTAACGCTTATGTTGCATTATTAAACAGCGCAGTTCAGCACGGTCGCCTAAACTGATTAAGAATCAGTCATTTTTTTAATTGGCCTGATTTTTAAATATGATTTAGTGAAGTTCGTGATGTGCACCTCTTACTGGGCAATACAGGAATTCCTTGAATAGGACTGAAGCCTGTAGGGGGCACCATAGTAATTTAAGTGTTTTTTTTAAATAAAGCAGCTACACTCCTGTCTAACAGCCCCGTAATGCCTGACCCTGAAGCTGAACTGCAGTGTGCAAATGTTGCGTAGATTAGCGCATTTCTTCCCATGCAGCTACCCATTGCCCTTCCTTACTCCCTTGACAACATTCTACTGCGCGTTGCAGAATTGTAGTAAGCAAGTTGGGTGGCCCCTGCACCCACAGAATGCCCAGAACGTGGGGTCCCATGTTCACGGAGGCAGAGATGGTATCTCCACACAGCTCCCCTACAATGAAGTTTCAGTACAGGGTGTTGCACTGGTCACCTGCTTTTCTTTACTCTTTGGGTTGTAAATGCACAGTTTAGCAGACTTTCCTGCCCCAGTTTGGTCATTTAGTAGAGCTCAAAGGTCTCTCGGTGACTGCTTGGTGCTGTTAGTGTCAATCTCGACGACGCTGTTGCTATACGTCCATCAGCTACACGGTCCCTCTTATTTTAGTTAACCTAGAATTCAGTTTTTTAAAACTAAGAAAAAAAAAAACAGTAATGAAAATATAAAATATGAAAATGAAAGTCCAGCTCATTGGCATGACAGCAAATGCGAGAGCAGATCACGGCAACTGCGCCCTTAATTAATGCGACACTGAAATTCGCAAGGAAATGGCCAGCGGGGTATAATTGCTTTCCGAGATGCAACTTCAGCACCCATGGAAATCCATCGGATGTACCTTGCAGAAGTGCTCTGAGTGATGTCAGGGGTCCGCGCGGCGCTGCACGCCCCGCAGCCACGCTCTGCTGCTTAACAATGGGCGGCCGCTCAGCGGAATGTGCCGTAAATGTTGCGCCGGATGTTGCACCCTGACTGCTCAGCCCTCCAAACGTGGCGGGATGATGCGCACACGCCTGACAGCCACGTGCAGCCATCAGAGGCACCGGTTCGACAATCAAAAGGAAAACTATTTTTATATAAGTGAGCTGTGTGCGGCGTTGTGCTACATGAGTTGTATTTTCAGGTGTGTATATTTTACACCGTTCTGCCCACAAATTAAATAAAAATTCATTATTGGGGTCGCTGCCAGCGCGGTCAGGCTGTGCTCAGGCAGCCTCTATCCATAATATAGATTGTAATAATCCATCCCTAGAATTATCCCTTAGTAAACCACCTACATGACACCTGAATCATTTGCCACTGGGTCGGCATGTCAGCGGGTCTCGGGGGCCCTGGTGATGGGCCCGTTTGGCACATAGGCTCCAGAAAGGATGCCTGATTAGGCCTTGGTGCATTCCTGCATTATCAGTGTGCTCCGTGTGCGGGAGGCATTCGCTCTGAGCCACCTCTCTGAAATCCCTGTGGATTCCCTCGTTTTACCACGTGGGCGTGAAGCTCATTACTGTGGCCCCATGTGACTACGCTGTCCCTGTGCCTGTCTTCCTTATCGACGCCACTCGCAGAGTGATTTATTTGCGCGTCTCCCATGTTTAGCTGGTGTTTCTGTGGCGATCAGATGATAGCGCCCGGCTGCTGCTACTGCGGCGGATGCATACGGGGGGCTGCAGGGTTGCCTGTTCCCCTCGCATTACCCGCATTTGTCTGTGCAGTGATCGCATTCTTTATTGTCTTTGGCAGAGCACTTAGCGATTGAGGTGGGAGGGGGGGGGGGGGGAGCGCGGCTCGCGGATCGATTTGCTCGCGATTATAGCGTCTGCAGCGCAGCTTCTCGCCATGCGCCCTTATTGTGGCAGCGGCTGCCGCCGGCAAAGGGAGTGCATCTGAGAACGGGGGGGACGTTTATTCAGTCACATGTCAGGCGGCGGTGCACGGATTCCCAGGATGCGTGGGGATAAACACTCAGATGCACTCGCGGGTCACTTTGGCAGATCGGTGTGGCGGTGCGGTTATTACCCTGTGCTCTCCCTGCTCTCTCCCCTGGCAGAGCGCGGCAGTGGCGCGGCCGAATGAGCTCAGGAAATGGGAATGCATTAAGGGAAGTGAACACAAGTATCAGTGGTAATACCGCGGGTGTGAAAGGAGCTTCGGCAGGGATGAGAGACTTCTCATTTCTTCGGCTGGCGAGACGGGCCCGGCCGCTGCGGCCCACATGTCCTGGGGCCGGGATTAAGCCGCCTTCCCACTCTGGTCCGTCCACGTCTGGGGTAATTGCTGGGCGGCGGTCTGGCTCCCGGTTCGACGGACGGAGCAGAATCGTCGCCTTCTCTGAATACGTGAAGCCGCAGTTTTCTTTCCTCGGGGAAATGGCCGCAGTTCCTGCGGTGACCCGTGGGACGACCTGATCCTCTGTTCAGACTGAAACAGAAAGTTATAGAGATGCTGTGATACGCCACTGACCGGACCGTTTATTGGTATTAATGCGGATCATTAAGGGCTCTTAAGGACAGCATGATTTATGTGTAGTGCAGCTAATTTGAAATAATCGCTGTGTTGTGAATGACTGATGGAGTACTCTCTTGGAGTACTCGCAGTGTGAAAACGCGATCTGTCACACACTTTCATTTATATGATGTCTGAGCTGCTCAAGTAGCAGTCTGACCCTGTACATGGTACCACATCTGTGAGACAAAAATGGTCACATTTATATTATTCATAATTTATTGCTACTATGACCTGCAACATTTTAGGGTAATCTTAATAGGTTTGTGGTAAGGCAAACATAGGTTACAATTTTTATCATCAACCAGATACAAACTGATCATAAATTAGATTGCTAGGAAGTTCTTTAACTGGTTGTAAATGATGGATTTAATGTTCTTAATCTGTAGGGAAAGCAAAACATTTTTTAAATCATCTGATTAATGGATGTAAGGTCCATTAACCTCTTGTGTTGATAATTTAATCAAACATTCGGCTTGGTCTCCTGCGGGTTGTCCCTCATCAAGTGACCTTTAACCTGCAAATGAGTTGTCTGGGTGTGGCTTTAAAAGTGGCGGCAGATCTGACAGGGATCATGGATTAGGGAGACAGGTTGGCACAGGTGAAACAGGGCTCCATGTGTGGCTGCCACAGTTGTGTCCCTGGGCCGTCTCTCGGACTCCTGCCCTAATAAGGAGCCACGCCGCTGCAGCCGCTGAACTCCATGCGTACGTGGGGCGGTCGGAATGCTTGTGTTGCCATGGAAACCTCTGGTGTTGCTGAAGTCTTAATGCACGATTAGGAAACTGAAGCCCTTTTAAAACATATCACCTACTTTAAGTAGCCCGTCTCCAGGGATTGTGTGATATTTCTGCATTTCCTAATTAAGTTATTGAGCTTTCCGCACCAGGGAAAGTCCCACGCAAAGGCGGTAATTGTAGTGCTCTTAGTGAGGTGAGCGCCAATGAGGGGTATTGATGGTGTCATATTGTAAACACATTGATTTCAAAATGACTTCTCTGCTAGGGGTGTGAACTATATGACAGATCAATGTGCAGCGTTTTCATAACAAATGGATTTGGCATTTGCAGCGTTCACCCACCCGACGGCTGAGCTGCTGACCCCTGACACTTTGTGTGTGTGTGTGTGTGTGCGTGTGTATGTCTGTCTGTCTTTCACTGACCCAACCCCATGCGTGTACGTGCTTGTGTGTGTGCGTGTGTATGCGTCAATACTAGGAGGCTGGGGGTCGTGCCAACAGACAGTTGTTTAAGAATAGAACACGCAGGCATTTTGTGCATCTCTAGTGATGCTCCTGGACTTGATGTTAGTGTGGAGAAGCGGCCATCTTGTTTCCTCCCCGTGGCATCGTTTTAACGTTGAGATTACTGGGTGGCACGGTGTGAGCGTCACCAGGGGAAGTCAGAAGTTATTAATGAGTGCAAAGAAACTGCTCATGCTGTGGAGTGAGCTTGGCGTGCGGCTGGGAGTGGGGAGGGGAGTGGGAGTGAAAAATGGGGGTGGGTGCGAAGGTGTGGAAGAGGTAGGGGTGGGGAAGGGAGTGAGAAGGGGGTGGGGAGTGGAGTGAACATGACAGAGAGTGGGAGTGGATCTGCTTCTGGGAGTGAGAGTAGTCGTGTGGGTGGGAGTGGTGAGGCAAAAGGGAGTGGTACTGGGGGTGAGTGTGGGAATGGGGGTGGAAGTGAGGGTGGGGTAGCCAACAGCCCTGAGGAGGGTAGCACTCGCTGATCTTCTCCCTGCTGCCTCCTGCTTGAGGAGGAGGAAGGTTCATAACCATCCATGGTTCTTCATTTCTTTTATAGTGAGTGTACATGTTGACATTTCACGAGCCTCATTCAGCATCTACTAGTTCAGTTTCCATTAACGTATAATGCTAGAAATTGACTAAAATAAATGGCCTCCCCAGGAAGTGCAGGGTTTAAGGCATGACACCCACCACACTCAGACACCGGCGATTCACCTGAATAACACGCCTGCAGATCGTGGGACACTGAGGAGCTGAAGGTGACTCCATGTCGTGCTGCTTCAGATCAGATCAGATCAATCATCAGTAAAACGTCTTTGTTGCACCCTCCCATCTCGATGGCTCCTTTTAACTCCTGTTAGAACCGGTAACCCTGTGAGCAAGCGGCAGGTCAGAGCGCCTGGGTAGTTTTATCACTCCGTGAAACAGCTGACAAAGGCACCATGAGAGCGACCGTTGGATCCTGCTTGAGGAGCTGGCTGTCGGAAGGGGAATTAAAAGTGTGTGGACATGAAGCCCCAGTGGTGAGTTGTGGAGGTACAGCCTCAAGTATGGACCACTGCAAACCAGTATCCTGTGGAGATGTGCCAGCCTTTGTAGTTTGAAACAAATCAACTTAATGTTGACATTAATTATGCTAATGATATCTGTTTTGTATTATTTCTTGAAATTTCCCCATGGAGGTCTTCAGAGAGGTATGGACCTGATAGAAATACTTAGGACATGGATTCAGGGTTTGGAGATGCTGGAATGGAAAGTGGTTGGGGAATAACTTGATTGCAAGTGATATTTCTCCCATGATGAAAATATTATGCTTGTGCTGCCAGCTTGCTCCAGGTGGGGGAGCAGCAAAGCAGGGTGGGGCGGGGTGTCAGGACACAGTCAACAGTCGCACTTAGCAGGTATGGGAAGAAGTGGATTCATCCTCTGTGAGATTGTCAGCTTGAGCATGTGAGGTCAAGAAGACTTAAGCAAATTGTTTTTATTTAAATTTTTATGGTGAATGTAAGTGTTTCAAAAGTAAAGAGGCAAACAACAAAGAAATTAAATGGTGAGTGAATTGACAGAGAGAGAGAAAGATAGTCACTGAGCTGTAAGTGTTATGCTTTAGGGGGAAAAGTGAGTGTGAACAGTTGGTTGCTGGATGCTAAATTTATTACACGTTTTTGTTGATTTTTTTTTGTCATTTTTTAAAAAAACTATATTTCTGTCTGTCTGTTTACATAGATAGAGAGTGTGTTGAAGATTGGATTTCAAAATAACCAAATGCTTAAACTGTTTTGAAGTATTTAGAGGATGAAGTGCACATTGTGTCATTTTCTAGTCAGAAGTACAGCGATTTGTGGACGTCTTACCATACCTTTGTCGGGGTGGTTTTGATGCATCCTTTACACTATGAGCCCCAAGGGTGTTGCTTTAATTATGAGACCTATTTCATTGTAGGTAGAATGTCACATTTAGAGCAGACACTTGTCATATTCAGCAGACCGTCACTGTTAGAAAACAACATGGATAAGCAGGCTAGCTGAACATGCAAAAAGACAGAGGGCTTTGTGGTCTTTCTGGGGAAGCTCCACACCATCCAGGGTCCTGCCTTTTCTGTGGGGGAAAACTCTCATTGTCTGCGTTCTTGCCTTTTCTCATGGGCCACCGCACCATTAACAGCCTCAGAGTCCATTCTCATCTTTTCTTCATCCTCTTTGGCTTGTTATTTACGTGAATCTTCACCCTCTGCATCCCGCAGTTGAGTTGTTTGCTGGCCAAAGGCACAGCTCACGCGGGTTTCTGACACTCAAATCCAAGCACACCTCTGGCCTGGCTGTTCTTCTCAGTGATATCGGGGTGTCTTGTGGGAACATGGTGCCACATGGTGACGCCACTTGGGGGTGCGGTGGCGGACTTTTGGAAATGACAGAGAAGCGATGGCAGAAATAAGGATGTAATTAAGGTAACGACTTGCAAAATATGAAAGTGTCTTTCTCTCCTGAAACTGACAGTACAAACTTGGTAGTTGTTAATTTAATTGCTGATATTCGCGAAATCCCTGAAGAATATTACAGATTAATCATCTAGTTCATCCCAGTGACAGATAAGGCTCTAAATGGATTGCCGTTTTACCACTGTAACCCTGCATGCCCCTGAATATGGGAAGATTAGCATTTTCAATTAGCAGTATATAATTGCACTCAGAGCACAGTGGTCACAAATTAAAGCGGAAAATAATTATTTAACAAAAATTAGTCAGTTGGATTGTGAAATTTCTGTAAATATTCTTTCCTCTGTGTTTGAACATGTGTGTCAGTCCCATCTGAAAAGTTCTAATCCTGAAAAAAAGATTAAATTTATTCATTTATATCATTATACCATATATTTTTGTGAGTTGTCATGTATATTTTTCCTGGTTTTATTCTTGCTAATTGTTTAATAACATTTTCAGTTATACAGGAAGTTCCTCAATCCATAACCATCTAGACAGAGCACATCTCTTCCAACACCTGTCCCATGAAGTATCTGCTTTGGCTGCTGTACAGTACCTGTCTCATCTACAGTACCTGTCTCATCTACAGTACCTGTCTCGTCTACAGTACCTGTCCTGTCTGTTAAGCAGTACCTGTCCCGTTTTACAGTGTCTGTTCTATTTCTCATGACACATGGGCAGGCTACCCTTTCTGAAGTGCTGGCATTTTCCAAACATTCAGCCTTTTGCTCAGACCCAGGGCTGTGTTTCACAAGTCAGTCTGCCTGGAAACCTCTTTTTAATTTGCGCCTTTTCTCAGTTTTATTGGTATAAATCCTCTTTCTCACAGAATAAGGGGAATTTGATATTTTTCTCAGTTTTATCAGTATAAATCCTCTATTGCACAGAATAAGGGGAGGGGGATCTCTTTATATAATTTCTTCTTTGCAAACCGCCTCCCTAGGATGTTTCCCAGTTCAGGCAAAGGAGCATCAGTTATGTGCCCTGCAGTGTTTTCCAATCAGTCGTGTTCATTATGCATTTCAGGCAAGCATATTCGCTTGCCTACGTGACCCTCATTGAATCAGTGCCTTCTGCCTGGCAGTAAAGCCATGAGACACTACTGGGAGTAAATTAGCCCCCGACCCACAATGCACTTCAGCGAAGCTCACACGCTTCACAACATAATAGGATACAATTAACAGTGGCTGAATTAGGCAGCGAACCACCCGGTGGTACCTGTACTCTCTTAAGCTGTTTAATGGGAGTTAAAAGTGCCAAACATGTGTGACACGTTCCCACAGTGAATTGTTTTATTCTTAAAACTTCTGCAAGTGGTACAGAGAGTGTAGCCAGATGTTGTTCAGGAAAAAACTGAATGGGGGGGTACCGCCTCTCAGTATGCTGAAGAAGCCCTGTCACCCCCCTGGGGACGAGAAAATATCCTTAACTAACCTTGCCAGCCCAATGGATTCTTCCTGCTGTCCTGCAGCGATTGGTTCTCTTGTTACTGGTTTTAAACATGTTTGTTTGTCTAGTTCAGTGCGAGCTAATGGGCGAACATGGAAAGCTCAGCGCAGTGCTGATCAGCGGGCGGCTGTGTCGTTACGGATACACGGATACATATGCTGATCAGCGGGTGGCTGTGTCGTTACGGATACACGGATACATATGCTGATCAGCGGGCGGCTGTGTCGTTACGGATACACTGATACATATGCTGATCAGCGGGCGGCTG
>JABFDZ020000049.1:11371014-11382341 GCA_019775955.2 Pollimyrus isidori
CGGATACATATGCTGATCAGCGGGCGGCTGTGTCGTTACGGATACACTGATACATATGCTGATCAGCGGGCGGCTGTCGTTACGGATGCACTGATACATATGCTGATCAGCGGGCGGCTGTGTCGTTACGGATACACGGAGGGAAACGCTGCTGCTCAGGTGACTGTGTTCTGGAGCAGGTGTTCCGTCTCAATGATCTTCTCGGACGATGATGGCTTCACTTCATTTTCACTGTAACCACTTTCATTTCACCTGTAATTCATATGGCAGACGCTTTGTCCATACGTGTTTTTGTTTTGACATACGTTTTTGAGAATATAGGGTCAGACTGTCCTCTGGGCCTTGCCCAAGGGCCTATCGGTGAAATCACTCCACTGACCCTTCGAATTTGAACCAGTGTTCTACCAATCACTCGCACAGTGTCCTAACCCACTGAGGCACCTCTGATCATGCATGACCACTTCTGTCATGCCATATCTCACTGTGGTTGACTCTATAGTTCTGGATTGTGGTCCTGAGCATGTGGCAGACCCTACTCACGTGGTGAATGAGGGGGAAGGCATCTGAGACAGGGAGAGCCTGCACTCCCTAGAGTTCAAAGGCAATGTCCAACAGGTGCTGTCCCATCATTTCTGCCTGGGATGCTCATTTCCATCCCAGAATTCTCTGCTGGATATTCGCGGATAGCTTCTGACCGTTGTGACCTGAGTATATGTAGGCAGTATGTGCGCCAATGAGGCACAAAACATTGACAGGTTGACATTTTGGAGCTGGAAACGTTGCCGGGGTAATGAAAGTTTTAAATATTTATAAACTGTCATCCGACTCGTGTTTGATTCGTAGGGAAAAAACAAAGTATGGGTTATGATGGCAAGGACTTAATCAAGCAGTTTATTTCCACATCCATGGATGGTGGAGCTTTCAGTAGCAGCTCAAACAGTTATATTAAAGTGAAATCGTGGGAGCCGTGCTCGTCATCATGCGGCCGGCCCTTTCACGGCATCACTGTTCCGGAAAAGCGTGTCGGTTAAGGGGAGGCTCCTACTGTAGATTCCCAGGACCCCATTTCCCCAGCCGTTGTGCTTTTTCCTGTTTTTTTGTTGCTACCATCTCAAGTAATAACATGCAATTAATGGTTCATATATTAATGACTCATACCGACATTAAAAAGGGGGGGGGGGGGAGACAGAAATGACTCCCAGCTACTCAAGTAATTAATGCGCTGGCAGTCACAGCGGAAATCTTCATAAAATAAACACTTCACAGAGTGTAGCGAGTGACTTTCCACAGTGGACTGAGTTATTAGTTATTACGATGAAATTCAGGGAATTTTTTTTTGGTGGCCCCAGAACATTTATCATCTTTAGCCAGCCAAGCAATTTTATGTACGTCAATGAAGAGAATGTAAACTGAATTAGTCCAAAAACGTTAAGATCCTGCACTTAAACAAGTACTTGCCTACATACAGACTACAGTTCAGCATGTTGTGTTCTAATTGCTTATAAACAAACCTGAAACTGTCTGCGAAATGTAGGAGACAGAGTGGTGGGAGGCAGAGTGAAGTCACACAGTCCACAGATAGTTTTTAGTTGTGTGCTTGACCAACTAAAATAGTCTGGCCGTCTTCGTGAGATACCACCTACACTCTGTCCAAAAGCTGAACCTGGCTTTAAGTGCACACTTGGTGTAGTTTTTTTCCTTAATATATTTTGTAAATGCTGTTCTGACCTCTTTTTCTCTTGTTCGGCCTCAGCAGAGTTTCAGCCACACGCAGACTTAATTAATAGCGCGTTGATGGTCAGGGGAAGGTTTGTTTCAAAAACTCTATGTAAATGTATAGCTGATGATTGTATAGCTAGTGAGCAGAGTAAGACGGTTGTAGCTGGCTGGTTAGCAAAGCATGCCGCTTTAGTGTCTCCTAAATAAGGAACATGAGTTTTCAGTTTGTAGCGAATTAACTGTTTGTGGCCTTACCTTGGGGGCTCCACGCAGCTGTTTTGGTCCGAGTGGCGGTGACCCAGAATTGTTGACCTACGGCAGAGACGCAATATCTCCTCGTCTTTGTTGCTGTTGTTTTGGTGGCTGAGCTTAATCGCTGGAGGTGCTTCATTGTCACTGGGTTCCATGCGAATGGACTGAGGGGAAGGCCAGTGGAAATCGAGGACCTGCCGGATTTATGTGGTCTGGGGGCGCCGGGGGGCACTGCGAGTCCTTACCCATCACATGGTTATTGGGGATAGTGACTTTTAAATAAACAAGATCACGATCAGAATGAGTTAAAACACCCAGTCACCCACAGGCACTCTCTGCACTGACTTAAGGCTGGTTTCAGTGGTTCACCTGTGGTTAGCCATGGCGGTTTAAACCACATCACTGCAGCAGACGATAACACTGTAAATGCCCGATAATAAAAAAAATAAGGGTTTCTCATATTTTTTTACAAAGTTTACAAAAGCAGCCAGCTCTAGATTGAAACTGCCTCCCTTTCCATGTGGCATTTGTTAGCATTCTGTGATTTTTTTTTTTTAGTAAGTTTGTACTGGGATTAATGTGGCTGTTGACTTCTGCTTTTGAATTTGGTCGGGCATGAGTGAACCTGAATTCTACAGTAAGAGTCTGCTCTCAAGTGGCAGCTATCTGGAGGCTAATTTCTCACAGAAATGTACGGTTTCCAGTTATTTTCACTCACAGATTTTAGCCGCACAATAAATCAGCATTAGAACACATGGAAATTGACTGTTGTGGTATCGTGATGCCAGCAGTTAGTATCTGACTGTTTTACCCTGACCTTGAATGAGAAGTGCACAGATTTAATTACTTTCAGCAAGATTACCTGCATTTCGCCCAAGTTTACCCAAAATGCATTTATCTATTGTAAATGAATTTGTTCACAAGGAAAGTCAAAATGTCTTGCAGCTGGCTATTAAGAAGTGCTAATATAAATGCCAAGGACGAGAAACTTTACTTTGCATGACAGACAATGGAGAGCAAATTACATAGGGTACGTATGAGAAAAGGCGACTTGGCTATTCAGCCTGATTAATTTAATTTGTTCGCCCAGCTGTTTTGTAAAAACGTCATCCTCATTTCGTTAATTAATCTTGTGGAGGTGCTATGCTCCTTGGCACTGTCTTTATGAATCATTAATTGTTCTCATAAAGTAAAACGCAGCATGTAAATAAAAGTATTTAACTGAATCTTCAATGCGGGGACTGTAACTTAAAGATCAGGGACCAAAGACTGTCATCAAAATTATGAAATATAGTAAAGACCACACCAAGCCCTGTGCTGCAAGTAACTTTAGGTTATAGGGGAAATTACCACACCTTTGTAATTAAATACTAGGCCCCCATTAAATACAATCCAGATTGTATAGAAGCAAATCCCACATGGAGTTTTATACCGATGTCTGCATTTAAAAATACATTACTGTTTGATTCCACTATGGGCTGGCACTCTGTTATAAAAATACATTGGAGTATGATTCTGGGTGATTTATGCTTGTTTCTGCTCAGCATAGCCATATTATCAGAGTGGGTTGCCTTGCTGAGTGGCAGATCCGCGCTGTGTGTGCATGCGTGTGTGTGTGAGAGAGAGAGAGAGCCTTTGTGTGAGTGTGTGTACATCTTTCTGTTCCATTCTGTGACACGCAGCCAGCTTTGAGTGAAGTGCGCATCTTCTGGAGGAGAGCTCCCCCGACATCAGCAGAAAGCACTTTCACACTGAAGGTCACCAAACTGTGGCGGTTATAATTTCAATTTGGCGACAATGAACAGCTCAGCGGAAATGCGATTTGGCGGAACGCGCGGACACCCCCCCCCCCACCCCCACACCCCTGCGGCCACGGGGAACAGATCCCCCTCCCTTCCCGTTTAGCCCCGCGTGCGACAGAGGTGTAGATGGATGGGTGTGCTGATGGGGGGGTGATTATTCAGCTTCCTCTGTGATTTAGGGAGCTGTGAGCTGCTCCTCCTGCACCTCTGCTTGTCCTCCTCCCAGGCGGGTTTTTATTGCATCCTCTGTGGCGGTAATCTGAGGTCTGTCGCATCCGTGGGGCGGATTCCTGATTCCCTCATGCATAAATGGATGTGATTCGACAGAATTACCCGTCCTGGAGAGGCGCGCGCGGCCGCTCGCCCCATTTAGTTCTGCTGACTGAATGGACTTCTCCCCTTCCTCGGGCCCAGTTTAATGGCCCGGATGACATTGTGGGAGACCGCGGTGCACGCTGCGGGCGCCGCTTCGGGTTTTTTGGGCCGTTTTTATGTCGTGCCGGGCTTTTAACGCACGTCCGAGAGGCAGAATCGCTCCTGCTCGTAGTCTTCCGCCGTTTATTTCTGTGTGGAATTTAAACGGGAATAAACAGCTCGACGGAGGTCGGTTAGCGATGAATGCGTTTCGCGAAAGCGCACTCATCCACAGCGCATATTCCCAAGCAAGCAACTGTACTCGACGCAGGTAAACTGTGAAACTCTCTCTGCCAGCGCCGTGAATTTAGGCCGACTCCTTTCCGCTTCGTCACAGGTTGACGCAGCTGCTCAGGCCACAGATCCAGGCTTTGGAGAGCACTAGCATCGGTGTTCTCTGTCACACCATGTGTCCTGCTGAACTCCAGCTTCAGGACATCAGTGAAACACCAGAAGGGGGCTGTTGGCCAATCACTTCTTCCCAGTCTCCCTCCTAAGGACAAGGGCTTCGGGCCCCATGATGGCCCCATGATGTGCAGGGCCTCATTCTCTCTCTCCCATGGACACTGATCTCTTGATGGGGCTCGTCTACTGGGCAGCCTCTGGATAAACATTTCGCTCCTGAGGCCGGGCGGCTGTCATCTTCTGCCAGGCCCCGAAGGCTCGTTAACGTGCGACGGAGATAACGGACACTTCACCGGCATCGACATAATTAATGAAGAAACCCGCATGCTCTGCCAATTAACACCACAGGGAAAAGTAAAATTGGTCTTTTTCTTTTTCTTTCCTTTTTTGTATGTTCTGGCATGGTTGTGAGGACCACAGTGCACAGCAAATAAATGTAGAGGCTTTTAACGAGCCGTGGGAGCAAGCAGCATAACCCAGAAACAGAGCTATTTAAAATGCTGAAGGCAATGGGCCTTACTGAGAAAATATAACAACAAAACGGGACATTACAGAGGCGTGAGGAACGCAGCTTTAAGACACACTTCTGCTGAGAGTCAAGTGTCATGGGATGCTGGCCGGAATTACTGGTTTACTTCGGCCGTTCTAGAATTTTCTTTAAGAAGAGTGAAGGGCTTTGCATCGTCTGCACAGTTGCGTTCAGATGTCGCAGATTTCAGAAGCATCCTCTTGTTGGCGAGTCCAGTTGAACCTTTTATCACCCTGGGATTAAAACCAGGTTCCCTATATTATCCCAGAGAAAAGGGTGACGACGGGCATGTCATTGCGAGTTTGTGGACCCCCCGGTTTCCACCTGCCGCAGCAGGCTCAGGTTGGCGAGGGTGGCATGCTTAAATACGACGGACGACGATTATTGGGGTGTGGGTGTCAGGGAGGGGATGCGGCGGCTAATGAATAGGCCCTAACCTCATGCTGTTTCCAAATGAAGTCTGTTCCCCATTAGGGAATCCCGCTCTGTTGTAAGGTGCCCAATTGGGGGGAAACGGGAGCTCCCGCGTAATGATATGCTAATGAGGCCCTGTGAGCCCCTTAGCCCAGCGGTTTCATTTCGGCCAAGGTGGACTTATTCAGCAATACGTCGCCCATCGCCCCGTTACTGAATGCAGGCCCCCATTAGTGAGGAACGTGAAAGTTAATGAGGCCCCTTTGATGCCCGACCCATGCTGCTCCCCCTGTGTGGAGGCCGTGTTTGTCCTAGGAGCCTCAGCGTAAGGCTTCGCAGTGACGTTAGCATTAGCACGCCTTGTTATTGTGCAATCGCTAAATAATGCAGCCATCTCCATACTTCACTGCATATCTTGATTAATTCACTTTGTAATGGAGTATCCCAGGTACCCGAAGAGAGTCTGGTTTCCGCGGTAAAGGATGTCCCGGTGGTGTGAAAGTAAACCCTCACACCACCACCTTCTCGCCAGGCTCTCTACGGCCTTTTCTGGGGAGTCCTCGTCGTGTTGCTGTGGGGTTTTTTTTTCACACCGTTTCACTACATGGGCGGCGTTTCTTATTGGGATTTTCCTCAGGGGGGGGTGGGGGCTGACGAGCTGGGGAGGTTTTTTTTTTCCCGGAGTTTTGTGCCATTAGCTAAAATGTTTATTCTGTTTCATATTTATGTTGTTTCCCTGGGGTAATTTTCATGTCTTTTTTTGGGGAACTGTCACCATATTTTTGAGCTTGGATATCAAATTTATACAGTGACATTCAAAGGAATTAATAAAGGGTAACAGAGAATTAAACCGAACATATTCTCACTGCAGCAGAGCTGCGTTTCATGTTTTCCATTCCGGAAGCTAATCTTAGATGCTGCCTGGCACTTCGCCGTGAGTGTTTGTGATGAGTGCAGTGTGGTGTTGAGTTAATCAGGCGCTGGTCAGTGGCGTTCAGGCCAGCCTCCCCTCAGCACAGACACAGCATCCTGCTGAATACGGAGGCATCTGGACCTCTCAGCCAGACAGCCCATAGCTCGGCTCGGCCCAGTCCATGAACTGGCACCTGTCAGCAAGGAAATCACCACGGAGTGAAAGTGACAGCTGAACAGTGGCTGACACGCTCTCTGGTTCCTCTCCTGGCGTCACTGCCAGTTTGGGGGAGGTTCACCTCCTCCTCTACTCATCTGCATGCTCATTGGCCCCCCAAAGAAACACCCCCACAAAAGCCATCTCTTACCTGTACGGGATGTGGGTAAAACATGTCCATATAGTACAACATCGCGGAGACCTCCTCGCATCTCCCGTCAGTCGACCCTGCATCCTCACCGCGGCGCCCTGCATGAGGCTGATTTATCGAGAGTATTCGCCAATCTGTTATATTGTGCTCTGCAGTGGTACCCATCAAAACATATATCATGGAGCTGCTGTCAGATTTATTTTAAAAATTATAATTAATTTCATGCTGCTTAAACAGCCCTTTGAATTCCTTTCCCTTTGGAAATGGAAATTGGAAATTTGGGGTGTTAAGATAGTAAGTTCTCTGTTCTTTCTGTTTTTTTGTGAACTGGGTTTTGGTAAATGAGCTTCCAAGCAGGACCCCCTGATAGGCATACAGAACCACCCCCCCCCCCCACACACACACACACACACACGCACACCTATAAAATTGCGATAGGTGGCTGATGCTCTGGACCGATCCAGTGGAGCCATCTGAGGACGCGACCACTGCATCCTGCTCAGCCTCAGGCAGCTGCCCGGTGAAGGATGGCGCGAGGCTGGGAGCAGGGCAGCCGCCTGGAGCCACACGCCTCCACTCATCCACTCATCCAATCATCAACAAGCAAACCCCCACGTCGTCGTGGCCGGCGTCACTCTCTGAGACTTCCCCGCACCAGCCGCAACTGCAGCTGTTCCCGCTCTCCCGGTTCCTCTCCGCCGTTTAATTCGTGCTCTGACTGCCGTCCCCTCTGGGAGTCTCGTTACTGTCATACGAGCTCATGCTCCTTTGTGTGTGTGTGTGTGTGTGTGTGTGTGTGTGTGTGTGTGTGTTGTGGGGGCGTGTGTGTCTGCACAAAAAAATTCAGTGACTGGTTCCATGGACCTTTATGTAATTCAGCCGAAATGAGCTCAACTGCGCTGTATGAATGCACCACAAATGCATTTGACTTCCCAGATGTAATGAATCTAAAATATTATGCTTAAATATAAATGTGTGCATTTTAAATATTTAACAAAGAAATTAAAATACCAGTGAAATGTTTTCTAAATTATTATTTCATCGTGAAATATAAATGCCAAATATGATTCTTAATTATACAAAACTTAAATGTCTTATCACACTTCATATTTATGCATATATAATATATACAACATAAGTTAATAATTTAGTCCCATGCACAGTACAGTATACACATTTTAATCTTATTTTGATTTTTTTTTCCGCGAGCATAAAGCTGACGAAGCCGCCCCCTTATTGTTAATGCATTGGGTGGAGGCGGGGAGGTGCCATTGCGCATCCCGTCGCTCCCGCGCAGCGTGCTCCGTGTTTCATTGCGGCGCCTTCCCGGCGGTTAGAGCCGCGTACGTTTGGCAGCTTGTGCTTTTCACGACGCTTCTGCAGAGAGGCTTTGCTTAAAGCGCAGCAAAATGGACCTTCATTTTTCACTTGCAGTTACACGGATACGCCCAGGCTGTGATGATTGCTAGTACCACAGTACCAGACGGAGAGAGACGCCGTTGAATTCTCATGTTTAACGTGATATCTGTTTGCCGTTTAATTCTGAACTGCTACGTTAATTCCACTGTTTTCACACTGAATCGCTGCAGATGCACTGCAGACGCACTGCAGGGGTAGCACAGTGAATGAGGGGGCCCATCCATTGCGCATTTCAGGAAGACCGCTAATAGGCTCCAGCGAGGTCTACAACTGGGTGAACGGATTAAAACAATTTTGGTCAGTTTTTAAAATGTTAGCTACGTAACAAGAAGAACAACAACGATAACTATAATAATAATGGACGGGAAACGACTGCTAGTTGGCGTGAGATTGCTCGACTATTGCTGTTTGTTTAAAGGTCTTGCTCTGTGATCCCACTGCAGACGGGGAATTGCAGTCCATCTAAGTCGACGTAAAAAAAATCAAACGTAGTCTCTTCCCCTGGAGGGATTTAATTGGATTTTAAAAGGCGTTATAACTTTTCTTTATGAAAATATATGGGCTCTTATCACCTTAACACAAAACATCCCTGTCACTGTACTTCTTTCTCTCAGAAAATGTAATTTTTAAAGTGCACCCCCTGTGTATTGCACTCGGACTATTAATTACTCTATGTAATTATTAAACAGTAATAACACTTTGACGATGCTGACGAAGGCGTCTGGAATGAAAAGCGGTTTCAGTGAGAAGCTTCCTATATCCACAGCCCTTCCCTACTTGTTTTCCCCTCTCTTGCCTTCTGTTCAAGGCTTGTAGGGCATCCGCGGTGCAGTAAAAGTCATAAATAATTGAAATGGTAAAAGGAGAGTCAGCCATATTTCGCCGTGGGTGCAGCTATCTCTGCGCTTTGCGTGGCGGCTTTTGGGGAGCTGTTTATTTGTATGCCTGTCAGTCCCCGCAGTTCTGCTGTACGACCAGGGCGGAATCTCTCCTTATCACTGCCAAAAAGAATGAAATAAAATTAATGAGCTGTTGAGTAAATTCACTAAATCAATTTATGAACTTATCAATTTAGACACGGCGGGGCCGCTCCCGGAGCCGCGCTGGTCACTAAATTGGTTTTGACACAGTCCGGTCGGCATTGCGGCATGCTAAGCGACTCCTTGCACGAGAGACGGGGAGCGCCTTCGTGGCCAGTGTTGAAGGTCGCCCTAGAGCTGCTGTGGATGTAGGTGCAATTTACGCACACATGGCAACAAAGGAAAAGCACAACGCCAAACAAAACGCGCATGTGGGCAGGAACAGATGTGGCCCACACAGACAGGCGGACAGGCATAAACTCACAGATAGATAGAGACAGATGTGCCCCCACACACATATACACAGGCATAAATATGCACAAAATAGATGCCGATGATAGATTGCCCCACCCCACCCCACCCCGTGCGCGCACACACAAGCACGTAGTTGGGGTAAGTTGTATTTAATTACTGAAAAGTGAAAATAAGCGGATTAAATGAATACCGTGATTCTATAGGCCTAATGCCGATAGAATTTGCTTGGCGTGGTGGCGAAGACGTAAAACACTGGACAATAATAAAAAAAGAAATATGTATGACAGAAAAAATAAATAAAACCATCTTGCCCTTCGGGCAAACGCAGAAAGGAACAGTGCGAGTGGAAGTGAACAAAGCACAGGCGCTGTCTTCGTTATTAATGGCGTCCCTTTTTAAAGAACCCTTTTCTAAAATAAGTACCCTTGTGAAACATACAGAAAAAAACATCGATTTTTTTTTACTACTGGACTTTATTATTGTAACAAGGTCCCGCTTCCTGCATGGTTTCAGTCGATGTTGATTTGCAAATCACCCAAGCCAGTCTATCAAAACATTAAACGAAGACAAAATATGTATATGTATTTTTAAAGAGAATCCCTTTGATAATTTAAGTTTGTTGCAGTCGGCCAGACCTTCCATGAGTCTGAATTAAATATTGATTGCTTAACTAGAGAAAAATATAAAATATAATTTGCTTGATCATTTAAATGTGTCTGTAAGATGTTGCTCAGCGGCTTGGGTGGTTTTACTGTATTTCGCCTTTACAGCAGTGAATACAGCCCTTTGTATCGGGATTTAATGAATTATTCACCGCTGCATTTTCCCTAGTTTAGGTAAATGGTCTTTTTGGAAGCTGCAGTCAGCTGGCACGGTGTTTGACTTTCTCTCCGGGCAGTATTTTCTTACTGAGTTGACATTTTGCGGCTGAACTGAACAATGAATTGAGGAAGACATCGATACAGAAAGCCTTTTTCCTTAATCCCTGTGCCTGGATTTGAGTGTCCATTTTCCAAAATACATGTATATAAAATGTTTTCAGTCCAAGCAGCTGTCGAGGTTTCTGTACAGTAAACGGTAGCAAGTAGATGCTTACTGTTTTACCGCCTTTAATACTCATTATTACACATATTATTAATTTACAGTGTATATTTCACTGGCGGACCACGTATACCGAGTATCTGTACCACACAGTGTGTGTGTGTGTGTGTGTATAAAATATAAATTGTGTAGGCTATATAAAACATTCTTTGCAGATAAGCTGAAAATAATACTTTAATTTTTTTCTTCTTATGGTAACACACATGTTGAAGTATAATTCACTAAGATAAGGGGGGGTTGGGGGGTTATTTTTCACCCAGAACCTCCCTGGACGTGTACAGGTGTTAAGGGATAATATAGAATGAACGGTCACTTCTGATATAACTAATTTACCTTGACTGCAACATTAGTTTACAAAAGGGGGGAGAAAACGGTCTGGCTATTTATGATTCGTGGCACTTACTGCCCTTCCCACGCTCTCCTGGGGTCTGAGGAACGCGCAGCGAAACGGGCTCCGTCCCCGGACATCTTCTGACAAATAAGGAGCGGCATAGCACCGGAGCGGAGCCCTGCGAGAAGCCGCCGTCCCTCTGCCACTCTCACTAGCCGTGTCGGCTCTGCCTGCCGGAGCCCTGAACTGTCAGAGAAGCTGCATCCATCTAGCGGCCGTCTGCAGAGCTCCGTCTCCACTCTCAGCCAGCTGATCCATCCGATCGGG
>JABFDZ020000049.1:11459966-11477058 GCA_019775955.2 Pollimyrus isidori
TTCCCGTCCTTGCTAACCCTAGTGTTTTGTTTACTGTTCATTGATCTATTAGTTATGTTCCTTGTGCTATGTTGAATTTAAGTCTAGGTACGTGTCTGTCTTTGATTCGTTTGCTCTGTTAAGTTCCTACAAGTCTGTATTTAGTTTCCTGTGTTTAGATCCTGTTCCAGTTTATTCTTTAGTCTTATTGGTTCCTCCTCTGGTTTTGTTAGTTTTGTGATTCCTGTTGTATTTGAAGTATTCATTCTGTTAATTTCCCTGTTTGATTCTGTTTATTTATGGTTCGTTGGATGTTCCCCTTGTCTATTATTGGCTTGAGTTGTCTTGTTTTTCATTCTGTTTACCCCCCCCCCCCCCACACACACCACCTCCCGCACCTCACCCTCCTCCCCACACCTACCTCCCAACCCTTGAAAATTTGCATACTGGTACCTACAGTTTCTGTGTCCTTAAATATAAGTTTTAAATCTCCATTTATTTTAGCACAGAAACTCTGCTCACTGGATCTTATTATTACACAAAGTACCTCAAGTTACGCCATCATTCCAGCCAAGTATTAATTAGTTACCCACTACACTCATTCTGCTGTTAATCGTGAACTGGAGCCAGGTCCCTGTGGCCTGGGATTTGCGGCCTTTGGATGGTAGTTAGAGCAGCAGCCTCTCCTTGGAGTCGGGCTCATGGTCACTTTCTGAGGCTGAATGATCCGCTTGGAGTCTCTGGGTTTAATCTGTCGGTGGTTTCCCGGCATCTCTTCACTTCCTTTACCGTTCTGTCTGCTAACGTCTTGTATCCACGTTTGCGGGTTTAGTTACCGGAGGTCCTGTCAGGAGTGTTAAGGTGTTGGTTAGCTGCCACCTCGTTTTGGATTGTGGCATGCAAGAATGAGAGGCAGGTGTCTTCTGGAACGTTTGTTCTGTAACAGGAAGCTCTGGTACTGATTGGGCAGCTTCGCAGCGACAATGACAGAGCTACACCTGTGAGCAGAGACAGGCCTTGGTGATCTTGATGCTCAGATGGTCGTAAGACGCTGCATGAACAAGTGTCTGAAGCAGCAGATGTTCTCCAGACAGCCCTGTGATGGTGTGCAGAGGGTCACGTAGCGCCTTTGTCTGCTTGGAAGTTGAACTTCACTGCGGTGATCGTCAGTTTGATTTTGGAGCGCAACCTGTAATGAGTGTTTATGCTGGAGCCCAGCAGCAGGAGATGATCTGCAGTAGAGTGGGAGCAGGCCCCTAGACCCCGAGGCCGCAGACCCCGAGGCCGCAGGCCCCCAGACCCCGAGGCCGCAGGCCCCCAGACCCCGAGGCCCCAGACCCCGAGGCCGCAGACCCCCAGACCCCGAGGCCGCAGGCCCCTAGACCCCGAGGCCCCAGTCTGTGTCACAGACTCAGGGTTTAAAGCTGGGTGCTGATCCCACAGTGCCATAGCGTTGAAGATGAAGGCTTTGGCTGTGCTTGCGGCTCCCCCCCCCCCGAGGGGACATCTGCGGGATGCTCCCGGAATTGGACAGGCTCTTGGAAACACTCCGATCGCCGCTAGTGTCCAGCCACTTCAAAATGCCACATAACCCGCGGGTGCCCGGCGCATTATTGGAGGAGAGCGGACTGGCCTGGCGCTGGGCGAGGGATCCGCGGGAGGCACGCGGCCCATGCCGCCGTTAGCGCCGGGTCTCACGGCAAGACCAGCCGCCGACGCGGACGCCGTGTTATTCACTCGTGGCATCCGGGGAGCCGCATTTCCGTTCCTGAGCGGGGGGCCCATCAAAGTAAACGTGGTAAATCTTTGATGAGGTTGGGGAAATTGAGTTATGGCAGATACACATTCGGGCACTGCCGTTCCTGGAGCCTGGGGACAGATGGGGGGGATCTGCGGCGGCGATGGTGATTTCTGCATAGGGGGTGGTTTCGTGGCGCCAGACAAAACGCTCTGTTGCTGGAAATGGAGGACGTGTCTGTTCCCAGCCCCAGATCCCGTACAGAGGACGGCGTTGTTATATATCACATTTCTGAATGTGTGCACATATTAACCTGCTGAGATCTCAGCGCTGTAGGTCTGGGAGGAGCCGTCGCTGCTCCCTGCTCCCTTCTCCTCTCGCAGCCCTTCTGGGGCCGGATCGCCAGCCGGCAGCTTGCGGCCATCTTGGCTCGACGTCACGCGTGCAGAGTGGCTTTTCGCCTCTTCCAATAGCCTCCTTTCCAGAAGAGGAGGAGACGGCAACAAGCATATCTATAAGACGCACGTCGCCGCTTAAAACCTTCGATCGGGATTCGCGGATTGAGGCCGTGCGTCTCGCCCAGTGAAATACTCTCATTCAGAGGCCTGGCTGTTTGAGGTGAAGGTAATTTCACCATTGGACCACAAGGCTAAACTGATTCACTTTGATAATTAAAAAAAGCAAAACATTGTAATTAAATCGCACCAGGTGCAGACATATGGCTTTGACGGTCTGCGGCCTGCGGTGGTACAGACACGCAGACTTGCGAGGAGTCGTGTGGCAGACCTGACCGCCGTCTCCCACTTTGCACCACTCACTCTGCAGGTGAATCATTCTCAGGGGTTAAATGATCTTGAACAGGACTGGGCTGCCTCTCTGAGAGCTTGGGGGACCTCGACCCCCCGGGCCAAGCCACCGCATAGCGAGGAGCAGCCTCTTTGTTGATCTGCCCCGCCTCCCCTGGTCTGTGGGAGCACAGCCTGCCCACATCTGATAGGCTGGGCACCACAGCCTGCCCACATCTGATAGGCTGGGCACCACAGCCTGCCCACATCTGATAGGCTGGGCACCACAGCCTGCCCCATCTGATAGGCTGGGCACCACAGCCTGCCCACATCTGATAGGCTGGGCACGGCGGCCCCCGTGCTCTGCTCGCCTGCCGGCCGGCCTCGTTTGTCCCGTCTGCTTAATTGAGCGGCTGACGTGACTGTTGCACATGATAAAATTAGCCAACTGTTTCCCCCCGTAATGAGATTTGCATAATTAATTCAGAATTTCCTTAACACCTTTAACAAATGTGCCAGTGTGATTACAGTGTTGTGGGGCGGCGGCGTAACAAGCAGCCCAGGCTTCTCGGCACCCCCCAGGCCGGCATATGCTGCCGCTGGCAGCTGGATCCGATCGCCGCGGTGTACCGCTGCGGCTGATTTACACCCTCTCCGACAGGAGGGGGCGCCACCACATCCACTTACTGTTATCGTGAATGATGTTTGGGGCATTTAAAAAATAAGGGACTGATGTGTCTCAGGGGGTGTGCCGTCCCCCCCCCCCAGGGGTACTGAAAGCCACGGGAGGATTGTTACGCTGCTGGGTGGGGTGGGGGGGAGGCCTGTCATCACAGGGCAGAGCAAACATGCGTGTGTGTGTATGTGTGTGTGTGCGTGGTTTCAGGGTGGTTACACTGCGTACAGATATGCCCAGCCTGCTGCTGCCACTGCTGCTGCCTACAGCGACAGGTAAGACGTGCCCCCCCTCTCTCCTCGCCGCACCCGCCTCGCACCCACCACTGTGCCCCCGCCCGGCCCGCTTCCCGTCTTTTCGCCCCTATGGCCAAGCCGCTTCATTAGCAGGACGCCGCCTCTCGATCTAGGCAGAGTCATGAGAGCAGGGCAATGATTGGCGGATTAAATCAGCCGAGATGTCACCCTGGCTGCTATTGGCAGACGGGAAGCCGCCGGAACAGAGGGGCAGTTGCAGCTGGAAAATGTAGTGGGATGGACTCCACACTCCCGTAGATAAAGTAATAATACGTTTAGGGTCCAGCGGGGGGGGTCCATTTTGCAGACCGAGTTAGAGTCCCACTTAACCTCCGTCATTCTGCAGCCAGAGCTGCATTTACCGGACACGCTCCCACATGTTTGTGCCAATGAATCAAATCCACACCCAGGGAGGAAATGCCCTCTCCATAGCTGTAAGCCTAAGGGGCGGGCCTTACCTCATCCATGTCATCTCTTTCTACTGCCCTGCTCACACCCAGGGAGAATTTCCAACCAATGGAATTCCAGGGTTTAAACGAGTGTAGCCAATTGGAGGACGTCATCGACATTCCACTTCTTAGCCAGTGAGGGCCCATATTCTGAGCAATCTATGATACTGATGCTGTACAAATTCACATGCATGGAAATTCTTTCCCTTTGACGGCATTACTTTTTTGTAAATGTAATTATTATTTTTCAGATACAGTCTTACTAATTCATTCTAGAAGAAAAGATATATTATGGTTAAAAAAATACATATATTGCTCTAATAATAAAAAAAAGAATAACTCAGTAATGAGTTTGGTTAAATATGTAGAAGAAGAAGTAAAAGTTAATTTTAAATTTAGATTCACACATTGCATATTTAATTGTAATACATTATGACTCTTTAAACATTTAAAGCGCTCAGTAATGTATTATATTCTGTTAATATGGTTTCTGAACCACCAGGCCTATGTTCTCTGTACTTGCTGCAAGGCAGATTGGCAAATTGTCCTCCTCTATTCACATCTAGCTTAATTAGCAGGGATTCACTGAAATTATTCACTTTATTTCATGCCTTTGTTTTCGTAAGTCTGCTTCTTTTCCATTTTTCGTCATATGCTCAAAACATTCATTAACTTTAGACGATAGTCAATAATGTTCAGCAACTTGTTTACATGTTTATTGCAGTCCAACGCTCAATTAAGGGCCATTTTTTATTGTACAAAATGTCTGCCCTTTATTTATCTTTATTTGGTGGAAACAACCCTTTTGTTGGGCTATAAATGAGTCTCCGTGAGGGACACCAGCCTCTCCAGTGAAAGATGCTGCGGCACCCCAGCGGGTGTCCTACCTGCGCCCCAGCGGGTGTCCTACGTGCGCCCCAGCGGGTTTCATATCTGCACCCCTGCAGGTGTCCTACCTGCGCCCCAGCGGGTGTCCTACCTGCGCCCCAGCGGGTGTCCTACCTGCACCCCTGCGGGTGTCCTACCTGCACCCCTGCGGGTGTCCTACCTGCGCCCTAGCGGGTGTCCTACCTGCGCCCCAGATTGTCCCCTGCGAGGGGTTGGCTGGACGATTTGTAGGCAGTGCGCTGGGTGCCGTGTGATGCGGGCAGCTTCTGGCTCGGTCACAGGGACACAAACCCGGGTTCAGGTTGCACGACTGGCCCGATGAGCCGCCACTCCATGCCTTGCCTGGGCTGTTGCTGGACTTGTTTGCAAGCGCTAAGATTTAGGAACGGGTCACGCCTGCTCTCACTTTCCGTCTCCCCCGGTTACTGCGCTCCACCCCCGCCCCCCTGTGCATGCGAGGTCACTTGTGGGTTGTTGGGTCTCCCTGGCTGTCAGCATGCACGCCACCTCGATAACCTGCATGGAGACTGTTAAGGACTCGTCCAAATGTCGGCTGTCAGGCGCTATGGCGGCCGGTTCCGTCTTCGGGAAGTCAGGCCATCCCCGACGAAGGTGCACGGTTAGTCTGTCCTTTGAAGCAGGGGCACGTCGCCAAATGAACTTGGGAAGTGCTGTCTTTGTGGCAGGATTGTGGGTCAGAGGCTTGTTTGTAGCTCAGGATGACGCCGTTTGTTGGCGCTTTACAGTCCGTCATACGCACCGCTTTTTGTTTCCCCTCAGTTTTTGTCACGTTTTATTTTTCTCACCTATTTTAGGCTGATCCACATTTGGCCTTGATATATATACATTTTTTTCAGCATGCTGCTTTTTTTTCCAGAGTCTTGCTGTTTATCCGTGCTTTTTTATCTCGTGAATAAAATGTACCACCACTGAATATTTTTTAAATGTATTCAAAGTTTTCGAAAGATGCAAATCTAAACTGTAACATTGTGTAATGTTAATATTATTTTTAAGTATTTCGCTAACTTTACCAGCTATTATTACCCAGTTCAGTATCTGAATTTGGCTGCCTGATGTCTTGCCAGCCAGCAAGAAAACTTCACTGCTGCTTCACGTCTCTGCTGACTCCACCCTTTTTTGAGCTGCCAATCAGATTACACTTTGTAGGCGGGCTAAGAACCAGGATGTGGAGCAAGGCAAGTAGCTTACAGGCACATGACAGAACCTGTGAAACTGGAGTCAGATCCCTGCTGATTCCCCTCCCTTCCCCAGCTGGACCAGGCTGATGTTCTGCCACTCAGAGCTATCAGCTTATTGGCAAATGTGCTTTTTCCTGGATATCAGTGTTATTTATGCCACTCTAAGGGTCTCCTCCGGGCTTCTCTCCCGTCCCTCCATGGTGCCCGCGGGGATGAAGCAGAAGCGGCGTTCTTAGATGCCGTGAATGAGCAGGTCTGGCACACGCTGGGTGTCTCATCAGTGATGTCAGCTGAAAAATATTTATATAAGTCAAGGAGAGCCTATTGATTTTTTTTCAGCTCGTGGTATTAAGTTTCACCCGAACTTAAAATTCCTCACACACATGTGAAAGAAGCAATTTGTTTTAATAATCAATACAGTAATTTTCTATTTCCGACATCGTATTAATTAGAGTTCTGCTCAACACCACACATTCAGTGCTGTGACCTTGCGTTAGTCCTTTTTTATTCTATTATGTACTTCATGGGGTTTTGGACCAGAATATAGCCTCAGTTCTCATGTGATACTAGCTGGGCTGAGCTGGGTTTGGTTGGGCCAGATTCACTCATGGCTTATTCTTTTAGCCAAGGTTCGAACACAGTATTCCCTAACATGATGTATGTGCTCCAATACGATCGCGTGTCACTCTGTTTCGGCCATCGTCACCCTCCCAGGGCTTATCCACGAACGTCCATTATTTGTCACGCCACAGGAAGATCAGCTAGCTGACCTCTCTCCTGTCCTTTTCCCCCCTGATCAGCCAACGCCACACGACGCTGGACGGGCACAGTAATGGGGTTCCTGTGCGAAGCAGCCTTAAGGGAAACTGTAGGCTGTGGGTGTGAGAGCAAGTGTCTCCCCCTAGCAGGCAGAGCAGGGAATGCAGGGGATGCCAGCCTAGTCAGCTGACAGTACCGTAAAGGGTCTCCTTGGGCTCCTGCTGCTGGTGGTCTGTGTTGTTGAGCTGTTTAAATTCATGTCTCCCGACAGGGGAAAAACCTTTACATTTCAGTGACATTTAATTTATAGAGAAGAGAAAGTCTTACTTTACCTGACCTCTCCTGTGACAGGCAAGCCTTGCAGTCAGATCGAAAACACAGAATTTACTGTTAATCTGTATTTTCTGGCCCACTCACTGCTAAGGGGTGGGTCTCGCCTGTGTCACATGACCATGTGACAGTCGCAGTCCCCACGCAGCACACCTTTAAGTTAAGGGAGAGGACAAGTTGCAACGCAAGTGAACAAATTGAATAATCATCCATAGTGATGTCATTGATACCATCGCTGGTTTGTAAGAACAATAATCTGCACTCCCAAATGCTTACATTGCTTATTCTCTAAAAAGCTGATACATGGAACATTAATTGCATTAACGCTCCCATAGTGACTCATCTTTGCTGATAAACATTTACATTTTAAATGAACAGAGGAATAGATTTATGTTACAATGAACATGCATGCGTTATAAGATGTGAATCTGAACACAGAGCCTTTAAGTTTTATGCATCACACACACACAAACATACACTGCGTAGTGAAACGCACTCGTACCTGTTTCCAGGATTGTGCACAAAAGAAGGTAATGCAAAGAAGAGCCAGAATAGCATAAAAAGATAATATGACTAAAATAAAAGAGCGATCAAGATAAGGCCGTAAGATAACGCAATAGGAATGTAGAGCAGGGGCAGCAGTGGATGAACACAGAGAGTGTGGTGCTGTGAAAAGTGCACAGAGTAACGTCGACAGCCATTTATGGTGTGCTTATTCATTTCAGTGTTGTCCCACCACATGCATGCCCCCCCTTCCCGTAAGGAGGCACTCGCCCGGCCCGTGGCCCCGCCCACCGGCTCTTCCAAAGGCCCCTGGGGGGGTCTTACTGTCTGTTGCCAGTTTTTTCCGTTCCCCTTTCCATGAAGCGGTGACAGTGAGCATGCTCTCTGCGGCGCATGGGTTAGTCTGTGCATCGACGCCATGTAGTCTGTGCTCTGGGAAGTGCATGTTGGTTATCACGCGGTATTGTGTTTCCGTGGTGACGATGTGTCTTCGTACAGGCGGCGTACCCATCACGCTACGGGCGGCGATCGGCATAGCGCCGGCAAGGGGGCCGATTCAGTGTAAAAGCTTCAGGGGGGTTGATGCTCTGCACCAAACTGAACGGCTAAATCGCCGTCTAATTGGGATCGGAGCGATCAATCGTGTGCCTGGATTTCAGCGTTAGACCCCCGCCCCACCCACGCTCGCCGCAGGTGATTACTTTAATGACCCTGTAGAAACGTAAAAATTCGGAAAAATGCCCCCACCTGCAGGCTTCCTGACTTCAGAGTCGTCGATAGATTCCCATCCACACGCATGGAAACGCAGCTGTGGTCTGTGTCAGTCGATTATGTCCACCACACCCTGTCAAAGTATAAACAGACTAATAAGAAGCTTGGCTATCGTTTACTGCTCTGCAAACTTTATCAATGGTGAGGAAAAAAAAAAGCACAGATTGAGTGAGCTCCGTGGGGGGCGGGCAGTAAAACCACAGGCCCCCCCCTTGTCACGGTGTGCAGACACCTTCCTGCGCATGTTCTGCAGTCCTGAACGGACCTCTGGACATGGGACGGCTGGTGAAAGAAGCTCTTTTAGCTGGTTAATCGGCCCCCATCTCCCACGGAGGAGTCTGGCCCCGGTCATGTGTTCTGTGCAAAGCTGTTTGTTTTGTTGCTTATTGTCGTTTTTTTTTTGTTTTTCTTTTTTCTTTTTTTTCGTTTCCCTCCATTTGAGTAATTCCAGTGCCGCATGTCGTTGCTCTCATATCTAAGCGTGGCCGGCCCTTCGTGTGTGTGGGGGCTGCTTATGATTTGAAGTCTACTGACCGTCGACCACGCCCCTCTATCGATCCTCAGACAGCTAGCGGTATTGTGAATTTTATCTTCTCTTGCAGAAATCATTTCGTCTTCGTTGCAGCAGATGAAATGTCTTGTAACACCTCTTCAGGTAAAATAAACAAACGAAATGAACAAATCACCCCTCCCCCCTTCCCACTCTCCTGCTGCATCCACTCGGGATTCTGCATTTGTTTATTATGATTTATCAGTTTTTTGTTTCGTTTTATTTGTTTTGGTGACGCACCCAACGCGAGAGCTTGTTCTAACAGCCTGTGAGCAGCTTCCTTATTATTCGTACCCCTCAAAAAGCCAGTATTACTTTCCGTTTTGTCTCTGAACGCTGTTTTTCCTAGTGCATTCATCCACAGTCTGTCCATTATCCATTCATCCCACTTCGTGGACAGGCCACCTGTCCTTAAATGAGGAAATAAACACACAGGCACAGCAAGTTGGGGGGGACTTGTGTTAATACTGCCTCTGTTTATTTCTGCTTTTATTTTGTTACGGTTAATGATGGAGGTGGCAGGTTGTGTGGCCACACCCCCCATTTTCTGACTGAGTCTCGCCACCAGTGTCAGTGCTGCTCCTGTCGCCGTCCCCCGTGATTTTGCCAACTCAGCCTGACCCACTCAGCTTTAAGGCCCATGTCTCACAGGTTCGCTTTTGGTGACGGTCTGATGTTTAATCAGAGGTTTGACCCAAGGTCTCAGGGAACTTGTGAGATAATTGCACATTTTTAGACTAATTGGTACACTTGCCCACCTCCCATGATGCCCTGGGCAGGCCACTACTAGGTGCTGGATACGCTTGACGATTGTTTCAAGATTAATCGACCCCATATCTGCAGTCTGGGTTTCCATGTTGCCTCCTTGTCAGGAGTCTGTTCTCACTCACTTCTCATAAGATGACCATGCATTTATGAATTTTTGTATGTATTAAATACAGTGGAAACTGCTTATAGTGATCATAGTTATAGTGATCACCCATTTATATGGTTCAAAAAGCTTTGGACAGAATCATTCTTGTACAAATACTGTTCACATAATTCGCTTGTAGTAATCGAGCGTTCCTCTTACAGTGTTCGTTTTAGGTCTTTTTAAACATGACAACATATGGAAAAAAATTTAAACTGCGCTAATTATTATTTTTTTATTTTATCAAAGCTCATCAAGACTTATCAAAGCTTATAATAAACTGCCAAAAACGAGCCACTGAGACACTGCAGCAAAACTACAATTAGTGCTTTGAGACAATGGAACGTTATGAAAATGCGCTGTATACATAAAATTGAATATTATGTACAGTACTGTACAATATTATAGTTTATTTGAAAGATACTCTATTCAGTATTTTAATTTGTATAGGACTGTAATTTGAAAGCATTTGAAACAGCTGTACAGTATTTTGAAATCGTCAATAAAATTAAGCAAATAGCAACGCTGTCTGTTTTATTACCTTATATTCACGTAATAATTATACAAATGTCAGTTAGACGGTAATCTGCCTGAGACATAAAGGAGAAGAAAATAATTGGTTATAATGATCATCTGATTATAATGATTAATTTCACCCTGACAGACGTGATCACTATAAGCAGTTTCCACTGTATAAATTAATCTGACTAATCAAAAACTTGCACTAAGAGTGGCACATATCCCACATATCCATATATTTTTTAAAAAAACCTTTATTTTAACTGTAACTGTATTTTTTACTAAATGAGCCAGTTTAAAAGTTTGGATTTGCAGTAATGCGTTTTAACATATCTGACGTTCTAATTTCTTTTGAAGATGAAGATGATTGATTATTACACAATTTAAAAAACTTCTATAATCCATTTTGTAATTGATTCGCACTCCATTTTTGTAAAATAAACAAACAAATAAATAAATGGCTTTAAAGAATGTGAAGCTTGGCGTGTCCTAATTTGTGGGCACTCTGCGATTCTGTGACCCACTGACTAATTCAGCCTGTAGTGTTTTTTTCTGGGTTTGGTGATGTAGGGGGATTTGGAAATAAACATTCTCTTTCCGTTAAAGACACCATACCCACTGCTTTCACCCCTGTAATCTTAGACCCCGAAGGCCCTGCTCCGTTTACTGTGCAAATGTTAGCGTTTGTTGCTAAGACAAACGTCTGGAGTGCTGCAGGTTCGTGGGGCTGTGTTGACCTTGCATCGAACCTTCTTCCTCTCGGCGGATCATAAGGTCAAACGAAAAGCTTTCCGAACGCTCGGTAAACATCGGTGCTGTGCAGGTTAGCTCATTTTGTCAGAGACAGCTGTCTTAATAGTGGGCAGAAGGGCCCGCCTTGCCAGGGCGGGGGCTAACCTTGGGACCCTTTTTATGCCTCTCTAACTGCAAGGTTTACCAGCTCGCCGTCTGATCTCCCGGCGCCTTTAACACTCATTAAAGTAGTCGTGCAAACAGAGATAGTACAAATCAAACAGAGTATACCTGGGTACTGGCTGTACAGTGAATAACAATGGCCAAACTAATCTACTGTGGATTAACTTCTTAATCAAGAGCCAGTAAATATGTAAAGTAGGTCATTTATAAGCAATGCCCCATGCTCTGATTGGCTCTTATCTGGTCCAAAACCCAGGGAAGACCCAAAAGAAGCGATAAACCATTTATCACATTACCTTCTGGGATCACTAAGCCGTCTGTCAGTCAGAAGCCAGGAGACCACACCGGCAGATCCCGCTAGCAGTGGTACCGTGCAGCGGAGGGCAACCCCATCCAATTTGTGTACGTTAGAAAGCCTTTGGAGAAGCTTAAAAGTGTTTGCCTTTGTTACTGTTTATTTTGGTAGCTTGGGTTGTTTTTATTTAGGTATTAGATATTACCTCAAGACCCTGACCAAGATAAGTAGTATTAAGATGGATGGATGGATGGATAGATGGATAGATGGATAGATGGATGGATGGATGGATGGATGAAGAAGTATTAAAAATGACATAGTATGTGGGTGGTAGTTAACATATAATTGTTACAGACACTCCTAGTTTTGGAAGCACAAATTCCAGATGAGGGTTGTTGCTGCAAACTGAGCTGAAGCCCCATGCACCAGGTGCAGACCCCCAGGTATAGACCCCTTGCAGCAACAGTGAAGGCATGTAATAGGAGGGTCACCCTGCAATGGGGTGAGATCACAAGCATGCGGAGAAGGGTCACCCTGTGGTGGGGGTAGGTTACAGGCATACACTGAGAGGGGTCCTTGCGATAAAGCGATGTGTGTCGCACATATGTCATGTGCAGTTTCAGGACCTGCAGACTTCATATCCTGTGATGTAGGCAGAATGTACCGTTTTATCTTTAGATGGAAGGGAATGGTCACTGTAAAATACTATGCTTTTATTAAAAAGGTCAGCTGGCACCTGCGAATGTCAGGGCATTCTTTAAGTGTCGTATAAACGAGTTTTCTGTGTATATATTATGATGTGAATTAATATTGCACGATCACAAAGCTTTAATCCAAAGGGAATTTAATTATTTGTGATATGTCAGTTTGTATATTTCCCTAGTGAGGTATAGATTAAGTGACATCCACTCTTGCAGTTTATGTTTATTTGGTACTTTGATTCGTAGCAAACTGGGATTCAAATCCATGACCTTCATGCCGTTAGCACAATGGTCTCCATGTTGAGCTACAGGCACCTTCAGCTTGCCGCCGCCCCCTCTGATGACAGCGATGCAGCAGTGGGCTGATTTCTGTACTGACGTCATTGGACCTCCAGGAGAATGTTTAACATGGATACAGGCCAGTTTACAGGCCACACCGTTACAGAGGAGAAACACTTTGACTTAATCTAAGGCACTAAAATACAATGTAGTCTGAAATCAGCCAGCCAATAAAATTTGGTCTGAAAACGGTCTTGTGGAAAGTTCTTGCCACTGAGTCTTTGCAAGAATTCTTTCCCGTTGTCCTCGAAATTTGAGCCCTGAATGGTGTTTTTCAAAGCTTGGGTGAAATCTGACTTTGTGGAAGGCAGGTGCCGATGTTCGCTTTGTGGTCTGTCTGTGACCAGCCCCGGAGTGCTACTTTTTAACCCAGCAAGGCAGCAACCCAGTATCATGACGTTATCCCGTTCCTTATCTCTAAGAGCAAAGGCCTGCTTGTATCGACACGGAAATGCAGACCTCAGGCTCGTCAGAGTTCCTCATCGCCACAGAGAGTCACTCGGCCGTCCGTGATCACCGTGACGAGTCCCTCGGGTGCCGCAGCCGTGACCTTAGGGAGGGTTAAGCGCTGATGTCTTCCAGCCAGCCCCTACCTGTTACACATGACAAAGGATTAATATTCTTTTCCACAAAAGGCTTCGCTGTATTAAACTCCCCCCTTGCCACCTTAGAATCGCTGTCTTCTGGGTCAGCGCGTATTCTGGTTGTTTTGTCAGTCTTTGGGCAGCTCACACTCATCCATTCTTACCCGAACAATCAATGATATTTCCCTCTTTTTATTTCTCCCTGTTTCTGTATATCCTGGCCAGAACACCCATCGATCGCATTGCTTGCTCTGTGTGTGTGTTTGTCTCTCTGTCTGTCTCTCTCTCTCTCTCTCTCTCTCTCTCTCTGTCTCACACACACTCATACACACCAAGTCGAGCTGAGATAAATTCCACTTAGGCCGGACGGAAGTCCGGAAAAAGCACCACATATACAAATAAAAATGGTGACAAAGAACAAAAAGAGCTAAAGGAGAGCAGCGAATTGGTAGGACACACTTCCTGTCCCCCGCTGCATTCCCTCTCCACGCAGTTAGTTACTGCGTGTGGTTGACCTCTTGTCTGTGTTACAGTCTCTCTCTGGTTGTGGAAGGAAAATTCCAATTGAGCTGCTAATGCGTACCTCCCCCTCTCTCCATCTCCTTTCCCTCCTCCATCTGTCTCCATCCCCCCCTCCCCAGTTACGGACGAGTTTATGCTACCGATCCCTACCACCACACACTTGCTCCAGCAGCCACCTACAGCGTTGGTGCCATGGTGAGTTGCTGTCCCCCCTCCCTCGCTGCCCCGTTCTCTCGCTCCTCTTCCTTGTTGCACGCTCTCCTCTCCCCCCTCCCCGCCGCATGGATTTTATCGCAGCTGACGTCTCCTCACTTTAACTTAATTGAATTTGTCTCCTTCGCTAACGGCAGCTGAAGTGCCGCATTAATCCTCCCAGTAAATGTGATAAATGCCTTAATTTCTTGGCAAAGTACTGCATGTTAGTTATTATATTTCTAATTTTGTGAGTATCACCTAGCTGATCGCTCCCTTTAATGGAATAATTAGTCATTTTGATAATTAAATCTATCACCTAAGTGGTGCAGTGGCAACAGAAACGAGACAGAGAGCGCAGTGAAAAAAAATTACAAGAATAAGTCCCAGTAAGATCTGTCAAAGACCCAAGACTTGTGACTCTCATTGACCCAAGACAGAGACTCTCAGTGACCCAAAACTGGGACTCTCAACAACCCAAGAGAGGTACTCTCAAAGACATAAGACTGGGAATAGCTAATTACCCAAGACAGAGACTCTCAATTACCCAAGAAAGACTCTCAGTGACCTAAGACAGACTCTTAGTGACCCAAAACTGGGACGCTCAATGACCCAAGACTGGGAATAGCTAATTACCCAAGACAGAGACTGTCAGTGACCCATAACTGGGACTCTCAATTACCCAAGAAAGACTCTCAGTGACCTAAGACAGACTCTTAGTGACCCAACACTGGGACTCTCAATGACCCAAGACTGGGAATAGCTAATTACCCAAGACAGAGACTGTCAGTGACCCATAACTGGGACTCTCAATGACCCAAGAGAGGTACTCTGAAAGACATAAGACTGGGAATAGCGAATTACCCAAGACAGAGACTCTCAATGACCCACGACAGACTCTCAGTGACCCACATCTGCGACTCTCAATTACCCAAGAAAGACTCTCAGTGACCCACATCTAGGATTCTCAGTGACCTAAGACAGACTCTCAGTGACCCAAAACTGGGACTCTCAAGGACAAAAGACCAGGAATGTATAATGTCCCAAGACTGGGACTGTCAAAGACCTAAGACTAGGACTATCAGCTGCATGTGTCAGGCATTGTTTATTTTTCCATGAAATGTTGTAGCATGGGCCTGGATCTCAGTGTTCACAGGTCTCTTCAAGTGAGGCCACAGCTGCATTTTATGTTTCCTCTTCCTGGCTTTTCCAGTGCAGTCATCTCTATACCATCCACAGTCAGACTCGCTAAGATGCAGAGTCATAATCACTAAGATCCAGACCTCTGTGCAGAGTCTCATCGTTGTGTTGATCCGCCAGTTTGTCCGTTAACTCTTTTCTTATGCCCTTCTAAGTAGTAAATCAGTCTCCAGGCATGTACTGTCTTGGTGTGCTTGCTGCATGATGCATCCCGGGTTGATCGCCAGGGGTATGTACGGTGTGCGGATTGCGGGACCGAACAGTGACGGGGGGCGGAGGGGTGGGGGGGGCTGCCCGTCTGCCCACTAAACATGCCACTGCGTCACTCTGTTTCAGAATGCATTCGCACCTCTGACTGACGCCAAGACTAGGAGCCACGTCGATGACGTGGGCCTCGTTTTGTCTTCATTGCAGGCTAGTATATACAGAGGGGGATACAGCCGTTTTGCGCCATACTAAGCCAGAACATGAGAAAAAAAAATACAAAAAAATACAAAAACCTTTCGGTGGGGACACAAAGACAAGCTTTCCGAGGCCTGGGTATTGCAATACATGCAGTTGTGCATCATTTTAGCATCTCTAAAGAGAGAGGAAAACCAGATATTTTTCATCTTATACCTCAGATATTTTGTTCTGTGTATTTTAATATTGTGCATCTTAATTTTTAAAAGGTTACATAGATTGTTGGCTGTAGAGGTTTCTGTGGTGATCTAGAAAGCTGCTAGATATTAAAAAAGAAAAATCTAAATCCAATTGTTAGGGCCACAATCAAGTGTGCTTTATCATGTAAATTAATTATGTATAATAAATATTAAGTCGTTCAGAATTATCACATTTTGTATAAGTGTAAGTGACTGCAATGGTCATGTTGATTTTTTTATTTTTATTGTATTATTTTTTTAACATCTCTGTTTCTGAGTTGATAATGTGCTGTTTGTTTACGGATGGTCAGAGGGATAGGAAGTGGTACGGGGATGGATGTCAAACCCTGAAAATCTGATTGGATGGTGGGCTAGGAGGGTAGCTCTGAGTGGCGGCTTGTAGGTCCAATCGGAGTCCAGCTGCGAAAGGAAGACACCACTGTATCAGTTTTATTAGTTGTATTCTTTTATTCATCACTCAAAGCCAAAGGTTACGTTCCTGGGGTGTTACACTTGTACATTCAGATTTTTGCATAGAAACTGTCTAAGGAAACCCCTAAAGATATTCAGCAAGACAGTATTTTACTGTTCAACCTAGTTCTTTAGTCAAATCCTCACTAGTTTAGGCCATTTAAAAAGTATTCTTTTTATATTGCTTCCAGTATATAAATTGATATTATTGCTGACTTTTATATTATGGGAAAGGAAAAAAAGATAACAAAACCACTGTTTCTATTTTTTCTTTTTGTTTTTCAGAAGGAAAGTAAAAAAAAAAAAACTAGAATTATTTGTACCAGGTTTAAAAAAAAAAGAAAAAAATACAACTATGTATACAATTTGAAGTGTGCAGTGGATATGTTCTGTTATATAAAAATACACAACAGTATGATGTTTTAGAATTAGTCTAGTAGAACAGTTGTTAGAGTAAGGTGTATCATTTTTTATGGAATTAAATGATAATCATATTCAGATTTCTATAAACATTTTACAGGTATTCCAATCATGTATGTAGAGATAATCATGGTATTTTTGTCCGCTTGGTATTTTTAGACCTTACTGTGTTGCACACACACACAAACTGCAGTTAATTTTGTTTTTTTTTTTTTTTTGTTTTTTTGCTTGTGGAAATATTACATTGGATTTTTTTGTTACTGTGCTTTTCTTAATTTTCTTTAGATATTATTTCAACGCCATATTTTTTGTATTTTTTAAAGCCTTTACATTTTGAAACAGTCTGATTATCGAGAAATGTATAACTAATGACGAAAAAAAAACGAGCATATAAATATTAAGAATGGGTCATTCGGTAAAATATGCTACACACACAAGCTGGTGATGGTGGGGGGTGGG
>JABFDZ020000049.1:11528699-11543928 GCA_019775955.2 Pollimyrus isidori
GTGTCATTGGGTGTCTACCTACATGGATATCCGCAGCCCGTGTCATTGGGTGTCTACGTACATGGATATCCGCAGCCTGTGTCATTGGGTGTCTACCTACATGGATATTCACAGCCTGTGTCATTGGGTGTCTACGTACATGGATATCCGCAGACTGTGTCATTGGGTGTCTACGTACATGAATATCTGCATTCACTGCGCGTGAGAGGCTTCCAAGGTTTTGGTCAAAAGTTATTGGTAAAATAGCATAAAACAGAAATCTAAAGACTTTTGGGTAGAAGAACTGACCAGTCAGCTTGAAGCAGACATATTTTATTACATAAAATTATCGGGAAATGTGTGGGTTTTCGTGTGTAGGTGTCATTCATCTATCCATCCATTTTCTTAAACCGCATCCCAACTGAGGTCTTGGGGGGGAACGGAGCCTATTCTGGGACCAATGGGCGCAGGCGGGAACCAACCTTGAGAAGTCGCCAACACACTGCAGGGTGCACACACTCACGCGCACACTCACAACTACAGAGCCAATTTAGACTCACCAATCAACCAATCCCACATGTTTTTGGACAGTGGGAGGAAACTGGAGCTCCCGGCGAAAACCCACGTGAGCACAGGGAGAGCGTGCGAAGCATGTAGATGCATAGCAGATAAACGTGAGATATCGCTTACGCGTACCAGAATGGACATGCATTTATGGAGCGGCATAAATTTACTTGTTGCTGATTAGTGTAGTATGCAGAGAACAGAGGTACGTACGTGGCATGGGAGCCGCTTGGGGAAACATATATCTTTTAGAGATGATCTCAGCACAAAAGGCGCACTTCCGGCGGAGAGGAAAATAGAAAAGGCTGGACGTGGGTGAAATGGGAGACGCTGTCGCACAGGAGGACTGCTGTGCTCACCAGGAGATCTCGCGTTTCGGGAAGGTGGGATGACAGGGGGCTCACAGAGGCTGATCGGATCAGGGAAACTGGCCACCTTGTTATGGAAGATGTTCACGGGTGACCGGAAGGTCATTGGTTCAAATCCCGGAGTGGTTTCGTCGTTGGGCCCTCGAGCTAAGCCTTCAACCCAAGCCGCTGCAGGGATCGTCTGACCTCTGCTTTCAGTTGTACGTCGCTTTGGATAAAAGCTCCTGTTAAATAAATAACTGGAATAAAGTTATGTTTTATGGTCATCTGAAAGGAGACTACACGTTTCCGTCTGTCAGGTGGGCCTTGCTTCCGGCCCCCGCCGACTCCCGGCAGACGAAGCAGGCGGGGGTTTGCAGCCACAGGATGGCTGGTGCCTGTAACTCCCATACCAGCGACGTTCAAACGTGATGCACTCCCCAGGAAGAGCTTTCCGTGTGGGCAGGTGCCGCCGAGGGGGGCACTGTGACATTGCTGCCCTCCCCGCTGATCGCATACAGTCCCCTCACAATGGGAGCAGGAAGGGGGACCGAAAGTGATTTTTCGAATGGGGCTCCACTAACAAAAAGCCAGGCCTGTGGTCCTGTGCACAGCAGTGTGACGACAAGGTTTGGTTAATAACCCATGTTATCCAAACACACCTTCGCTGGATTCTTCTGTAGATTAATCTTCAGGCATCATTTGGTGGAAGTTCATAACCAGAAGACCTCTCTGTTACGGACTTACTAAATTTAAAACAGGTGCCAGCCTCCCCCTCCCTCCCATCCCCATAGTTCATCTTGTCGTCCCATGAATGCTGTTTTCACGAAGGAGCTGTGTCCACAAATACAAATGGTTTGGTGGAATTTTATGCAAATAGTACAAATTCATATCTTGAGTATACATGCTTCACCTAGTAATGAAATTTGTATGGTGATGACCAGCGGTTTTTATTTTGCAGTAATTTAATAAGGTGTGATGCAGTGCGCTGGCCTGCACCCTCCCCCTCCGAATCAGTCATATACGAGGGGCTTCTCCACTCGTTGGTAGCAGATAAATTACACATAAATGTGAACAAGCTAAACTAAGTTATATCCTGTGTGCATATTTGTTCAATTTATTCCCACGAAAGTTTCTCGGTTAAGTTTATAGTGTATAGAGGGGATGCTGGATCTCGCTAAGATGAAACGTGATTTGCAGCGCGGCATTTGTCAGATTTGAACGTTTTCGGTGACAGTGCGCTCGCACCGGCACGGAGCGTGGATGAATTTTTAAACGGTGTTATTAGGGAGAAGAGTTATTTTAAATTAACCAGCGTTCATTGGAAAAGCCGAGGGCGCTGTTACACCCCCTCCCCAGTGGAAATACAGCGTTCTCATTTCACAGCCCGGAAAAAAATCCAGCTGGCCGGGTGAGCGGGACCTTATGGTGCACTAGGTGCCGGGCTTCATACCTCCACGGCTCCGGGTTCAGGTTCTGTTTCCTTTTTAGATAAGCTAAAGCAGTCCACAAACCAATCACCCAACTGCATGTGAAACCTAAAATCGCGGCCGGCGCCTACAATGCACGTGAGTATGGCGCCCGACATTATAGATGACACTAATTCACACTCGCCTGCTTTTGTTAGATATTCTGTTTACTGTATAATTACCTTGAATTGCAACAAAGAAAACAAAACAAGGCCAAATTCTAATTCACCCACAAATCAGCTCACACGTATGTCGGCAAATCAAAGAAGTTGAAAGCTTATTTGTTCCACCAACCCGATCATGGCAAGGTTTACTTCCTGCTTCCATTTACCCACGATCCTACTACCCGTACATGTGGAGTGCTAGGTGCAGTGACCTGTAGACATCACTAGGTGTCGATATTTTCATGAATCCAGGTAAATCGGCAGAGAAGTTCTACAGATTTGCAAAGAATGTGTACAATAATATTTAAACTGTATATATTAGAAAAAAGAGCATTCAGTATGGCTCCAACACGCAGTAAAACTAAATTGTTACAATGTTAATGTGGCCATATTAAGGGTTAATCTAAGATCACGGCAAAGTTTGAATCTCTGACAAATGAGCATCATTCGTAACTGCTGCCCTAACTAACCACTCACTGTTTGGAATATGAACTGCTGTGCATTTCACAAATGACTGTAATTATTAGAGCTATAAAAATTCCTTTTATTACCCACCGCTGCTAGTGCTTTGAAAAAAGTTATAATCTCATGCGACCGTCATGCAATGTTTTGTATGCTATTTATACAGTCGCATTTTGTGAGAAAACCAAAATCCTATTGCAACCCACTAGCACCCTCCAGTGGTGAGTTATGTGTAAAGATTTTTTTCTGATAACCGTATTGACTTTTGCGCTCCTTACTGAGAATATTGTTGTACTTTACATTTCCTCAGCTCTGACGGCTCCAATTCTTTTGTGTAAACTCACTGTAGTATATACAGCACTTACTAGTTGAACTGCAACTCGGAGTACCATGACAGCTGATACTTATCTGTACAGAAACATATTTCTTCTCGGTTTTCCTGGCTTCTCAGCGGGTAAAGAGCTGAGCAGCACAGAATCCTAAAACACGGGTCCGAGTTATATGTCATGGCATCTGCTACGCAGCTACGGAATACCCAGCCATCTGCAACAATGTCAATTACAGACAAAAATACAGACAACAGAAAGAAGTCAATGTCTTGAACCTGGTTATTTTAGTGGCATCCAATAAAAAGATTACTAATAATGAAAATCATTCCTAAACCTCTATATTTTCCATTTTAGTTTCTGAATGGAAATCACGTAAAGGATACAACGCTAAACTGACCGTACCTACTGATTCCGAAAGTGCATCAGTAAAGTGCAATTCCCCCTGTTCGCCACTAGATGGTAGCATTCTAACGTCGACCTTTATGAAAATGTAATAATACACTCATTTCATAGTAAAATAAGATGTGTGTATTTCTAGGGTTATGTGAATGGTTGATTGAGCGCTAAAAGCATGTAGGTAAAGTGCGTCCATCTTTAAAAAGTGGAGAAAAGTTGACGAGGAAAGTTACCACGTGAACAAGTCAGTCTTTCTCCAACATGAGCTCTTAAAAGTAGACTGCCTTGTTAATGCATAGTTTGAAATGTGCTCTCGCTGCATTAATAATCATCATTTGATGCAAACTGTAGCTTTAATTGGGTGTACTATAAAAGGATTATTATAGGAAATATACAATTCACATTTTGATTACAGACTTTGCAGAGAAATTTACGTTTCTGTAAAGTGTGTTGGACTTAATCGCTTTAATAGAGAGGCTGATGTTCTCTTATTCTTGCCTTGCTACACTTATGAAAACACGCATTAGAGAAAACTAATCCAACTGGGAAAGGCTACGAAACAGTACTGGGGGCAGTATATTTCTAAAGTGCAGCTTATTTCAGTTTGGGGGACTGTGTGTTTTTTCCCATTTCCCCTAAACTTTAACCGTGACATTAAAATTTGATATTACCACTGACATAGCGTGGATGGGGGCGATATACATTTTTTTAGTTACCTCTCAGAAGCTTTTACTCAAAGCAGCATACATTTTTTTTCAGTCCCTGAAGTGATTTGTGGGTTTTGTTCAAGACTCTAGTGATTTCAGTTCACCCTCCTGACCCTGGGATTTGAAAATGCAGCCTTCTGATCACTGGCACAGTGTCCTAACCCACTGAACCACACGCCACCACATTAAAATGAATTAAAATGTAAAGAACCCATGAACGTTTAGAATAGAATAGAATCCCCTTTATTGTCATTGCACAACATACAATGAAATTTAAAAAGTCCTGCTCCTGATCAATATTAACTGTTTGTGGGCAAAATCACACAATAACTATAAAAAGTTTTAAAATTAAATGAAATGGAGCAGCTTAATAGGGACATCCGGGTATGAAACATATGAATCTATCTTTGGCAGCTTGTGGTCTGAAGCTTACAGTGAATATTGCTTTTTAGGATATTACATACGCTGCATTGTCACAGAAACAGATTAGAGCAATGGATGAAAGTGAGATACAAATTGAAATCATACGTAGCCGTTTGAAAGAAAGTTTTTAAATCTAGTGGTTTGTGTCGTAATCAACCTATTTCACCTGCGAGAGGGCAAGAGATCAAACAGGTAGTGACCAGGATGTAAAGAGTCTTTAATGATGCTGGAGGCTGCAGCGTGAGCTAAAAATGTCCTTCAGTGAGGGCAGTGGACAGCTGATAATGTTCTGTGCAGCGCTGATATCTCTCTGAAGAGCTTTTCCCTCTGCTGCTGCTGTCTTTTACATCTCAGCTCCACTGCCAATATCTAGGGAGTCTCTGTCATCTGAACTTGATGTGTTCCATGGCTACCAGGAGAGGACCTAAGGCAGCCACACACTTGCAGCTGGAAGGCAACGTCAATCACAAATCCCCAAAGCGCTATAACACTCTGCATTCCCTTCAAGAGCTGAGGGAGAGGGTGTCGCAAGATCAGCGGGGTGTCCGCAGCCATCTTCTGCATTTACAGATGTAGGTAGAAGTACCTCGGTTCTCGAACTTAATCCATTCCGGACTCAGGATTTGATCTTAAAAAGTTTGAGTTCTGATCCAATTTTTCCTATAAGAAATAATGAAAAACCAATTAACTGGTTCCCGGCCACCCAAAATTACACCTACATGTTTTTTTAGCATTTAAACACAAAATGAACAGAATAAAACAGGAAGAGCATTTTTTTCTTAATGGCTTCCAAAACGATAAAGATCTTATCCCAACATTACCCTTGTCCTGCCCCGATCTTCCGCTACTGCTGTGTGCCACGCCCCCTCGTTAATCTCGCATGGGATCCCCATGTGATCAGCTGTTTATGGTTGTTGTCATTAGTCCTTTGTATTAAGTCCGCGTTTCAGTTTGTTTCCCCAGCCCGGTCATTGGGTGCGTTCGACTTGCTTACAGCCCTGGCTTAAAGCAGCACATTCTGATCCTGGCGCAGTTCATTACGGTTAGATGCATTGTGACCTCTCACCCAGCTGTACAAACTGGAACCTCCTCCGTGACGACACACCTTTGCCCTTATTGGTTGAAGAGTTTATTTACACGCATGACGTTTGTATCCCAGGCAGTTACGATGCGTAATCTGCTATTTCTCCTGAATATCACGTAAAGCAGTGAGAACTAGAACTAGTTTTCAGTTAATTTACCTGGTAAAATAAAGTTTAAATAAATTTCATAAATGCTCTAATAGTACACCTAAGTTAGTGGTTTATTTATTGTTAGTTACTGTAATGTTGCGCTGCTTTATTTCGTTAATCGTCCGGTCTGTGAAGAAAGCATTCAAGTAAGAATTGCATTGTAGTATGATTCATTTCATGGTGTGTACAATTTCTATTAGGTCAGCATCATGGTTCAACTTCTGATATTCAGATCAAGTTCTAGGTCAAACTGGATCGTTCGAGTTCTAGTGAGTTCAACAACCAAGGTACCACTGTAGTATTTAAAAATGGAAACAGAAAGTCTTTAACATTTGTTTTTATTTCAGTAGCGATATTTACAGGAATTGTTTTCATTAACAATAATAACCCTGCCTTGCATACTGTAATTAGTGCACTAGTTAGTTTTAGTAAAACTCTTATTTTTACAATATCCGCATCAGACTTTATAAATGTGATTAATGACAGTGGCTTTGCTCTTTAGTGCTACCCCAGGTCTGACCTTAAAGTACATGGTTGCCTGGTGCGTTGGTGGTAGAAATATGAACATGCTGGATTGCGGACGGTCCTGTGTTCTGACGAAAAATGCTGCCTTGTCGAGTACTGCTACCGCAGTGCAATTTGATAGATAGTGCTTATCAACTTATCCTCCCCTATTGAGAAATGATACATTATCAATTTTCTGATTTCACCTGGGATAGCACATTTTATGATTTAAAAGTACACTATTTCTGACTCAGTGTACCCTCTAAGAGCGTGGGGAACAAAGTTTGATAACGCATTATGACATATTTAATTAGATTTTCTCATTACACAAATTTTGGTAAACCAATATGCTTTCAGTACACACTGACTTGAAATTTAGCCAATTCTGACTCCATATGCACTCTCCGAGTGTAGGAAGCAAGTTTTAATAGTGTATTATGATATATTCATGCAGGTTTTCCTATTGCATCCAGGGTAGCATATTTCAATTGAGAAATATCCCTTAACAAATAATGCTCCCAGTGCAAAGTAACTTTAAATCATGCCTACCTAACTCCCTAAGATAGCTCTAGAGACTACAGAAAGGAAAGATATATGAAAACAGGCTTTAATGAACAGTAACTTCATTTTTTTGGTAAAAGAATATTTTGTAGAATTATTTGTTATATAATGCCCTTAAAAATGCCCACCTGCCCCACAAATCCCAGTACACCAACGGAGATCAATAAAAAGCATTAAAGATAGAAATCCACAATGAGGTAAAATATTACACACCATTTCTTGGAATGGGTATTTTCATATGTACTCAGTTTTGGGACTAAATTAATAACACAAAGCATATTTATTACACTTTACTATTTCAATCATGCTTTTCTCAGCATAATTGTACAGCAGAGGGCACACGACACAGTAATCATTTGCATTCCCTGTGAACAGAGGGTTTCATAAGGTTTTATGGCATGAGTACACTACAAATATTTCCTTTGTGAGTCAGCAAATACACTCTACCAAACATTCATATATATACATGTCTAAGAATATATTTTAAATGCCATTCGGCGTTAGACAGAAGTAGAGCACAAATTACTTCAGTTCTTTTATGAATGATGCAATATTTAGACATACAGACGAGATTCGGGAAAGATCGTTACAGGCTTAGATGTGACAATAAGGTAACATGCCTAACTGGATGCCTACTTTGGTGCATTTGTGGAAGGCAAGCTGTTTGGTTAAGACGAGAGAGAGGCATTATGGGATTGCTGTCAATGTTTTAGGCTTTAGACATTAAGTGTGACGTGCTGATTGCAAAGCATGAGAGATGTGTGACCTCTTCTTCCGAGCGCTTTAAGTCAAGCCATGAGGTGTCTGGGTCACTGATACTGTAGGGCAATGCAGGCAAAAAGAGAGACAAATTGGGAACTTGTGCGTATGCCTGGAGTCTGCGGAAATCAGAAATAACGGGCTGAGGTTAAGAGAGACAGGGGTGATAAAAGAAGGGCAGGAGTTGAATAGAAAATGATTGTTGCAAAAGGAGGAAGTCATACTATTGATCCTGTATTGCGATATGATAGATTGCTGCAATGCAGAAGATTTTGTATGCATAAGGGACATATAAGCTTAAAATAACATTAATAGCAGGAGTATTAACCATGGGGGTGTAGATTCAATAGGTGATGGGCTCTGGGAAAATCTTGAGGGAGCAGGAGGTCTGCAGTGCAGACGGTGCTGTGATAACAAAGGTGCAGCCATGGCCAAAAGTTTTGAGAATGACACAAATATTCATTTTCACAACGTCTGCTGCCTCGGTTTCTATGATGGTGATTAGCATGGAACCCAGAATGTTATGAAGAGTGATCAGATGAATTGCAATTAATTGCAAAGTCTCTCTTTGCCGTGAAAATGAATATAATCCCCAAAAAAGACATTTCCACTGCATTTCAGCCCTGCCACAAGAGACACAATTTCAGTGATTCTCTTGTTAATATTTAGGTGAGAGTGTTGACGAGGAGAAGGCTGGAGATCAGTCTGTCATGCTGATTGAGATAGAATATCAGACTGGATGCTTTAAGAGGAGGGAGATGATTGAAATTACTGTCCTTCCTCCGGTAACCATGGTTACCTGCAAGGAAACACCTGCAGTCTTCATTGCTTCACACAAAAAGGGCTTTATGGGCCAGGATATTGCTGCTAGTAAGATTGCACCTAAATCAACCATGCAGTTGATTAGTTATAATGCAATTAGTGCTGAAAATTGTTGTATTATGTATAATAAAAAAAAAAGCTTTTTATGTGTATACTGCAAATGAGCCATCCAGCCTTGAACTCAGGAATATTATCAGTCTTAGTTGTAATAGTAGGACTAGTTGTAATAGTAGGATAACATTCAGGGAACATCAGAAAAATTGAAGACTTGGAACGTTTCCACATAATCGGAACGTTCCGTAAATCAACAGATATTTAAAAATTGCTTTGCAAACGCTGAGCTGCCTCTCTGAAGCCATTTGCCTCCTCGTTATATGTAAAAAGAATAACTACTTTAATGTCGGTATATGTTCACGTAACAGCGCTCACAATCCTGCTATTGACGGATTACTTCTACGCCTTTGTATACCAGGTGTTTTTCGCAGTCCTGCTGTTACACATAATTACATTTTGAACTGCCATAATTGGTTGGGTACAAGCTGAATTGTCTGTTTGGTGCCGTGCTGGGGCTATTTTTTCTGCCCCAGGGTCACTTCTTGGGGAAACACTCAGAACCAATTCCGGTTAAGGAAAAAGTCGGGCACTGGCTGCCTTGGTGGAAACGAGGTAACAGATTACGTCACGTACCCCCCCCCCCATGCCACATTGCATCTGCACTACCTGCGTGTTTCTCTACATATTTTAAATAGAGCGCTCAGCCGCTATCACCTTTAGCGCTCATCCCACACTCGTTCTTCTCCGCAGTTATTTTTTCATAAGACTTATTAATGGTCACGTTTCTGAAAATGCAGATATTACTTATTAATGACAGCATCATCGCATATTCCATTAGCTGGATGACAGAAATAAACAGAAATAATAACACACACGCTGACTGCAGTAAGACATGTATCCCGGAAATTTGCTTGGTTGCCGAAGTACACCACGATGAACATAGTCATACTTAGAGCATCCTATTCCTAGGGCACCCAGCGAAGGTATTGTTTTAAAGCAGGACAATGCGCTGCTTAAGAACGCTTCCCGGAATGTTTGACACTACAGTATAGGACTACATGCTGCTATCCGCTCGAAACATGGCCAGACTGGGTCTCTGTTAATGCAGTTATTTGCAATAGCGAATAAAATCTAAAAGGTTTACTTTGCGCCAGCCGGGAATCGAACCCGGGTCGCAAGAATGGGAATCTTGCATGATACCACTACACCACTGGCGCACCTGAAAAAAAGGTTCCGCCCACCTCCTGAAGGTCGGTGCTATCATTACGAAACCCTTGTACCTCTAAGGTATTTTCTGTGACTCAATATATTCTGCCATATAAACACATGTAGTCATAAGGTGATTTGAAAACAAGCGACAGCTAAACGCCTATAGTATCTGTCCCCAAATCGCCTTTCACCGCATTTGCCGTTCATACGCAAACTTCTCAGAGTCACACGATGGCGCCACCGCTACACTCTTCTACAAATCAGACGAAAAAAATAAGAGCTTTAGGCTGCCTAGTCTTATTTTCCCATGGTTACCATGACTTTCCTCCCTGTCATTATTGCGCTTGTTGTTTGTTTTTCCTCACTATTTTTAACAACTCCACTGTTCATTCACACGTCATTTCAACACAGCCCAGCATGAACAGAACCCTGTAGTCTTTCATAAACACATGGAGTATTCGACTAATTTTCTGGCGTTACTGTAAACAGCCGTTACTCATGAAGACTTGAATAGTCTGGTTAAACTGTATGCGTAACATTTACGGTCTCACCCTAAGGCCAGGGGTGGTGACTTTGAACATCCAGGGTGTGATGTGGCCAGTACACATCTGAATTTAGTTCCAGGTCTTCAAAACCGCATATACTTGCAGTGGTCCACAGGTTCTGGTAATCGCAGCTGACCCATCGCAAAATTCACCACAACGTGTGCAGTGCAAGATTCAAACTTCGAATCCAGTACAAAAATGCAAACCAAAAAGTTATTAGTTTTCACCCCATAAGACAAAATTATGTTTTATCCTTGAGCAACTACATGTATGTGATCCAACATGATCACATCAGCCAGGGAAATGCTCAGACTGTGGCACCGGGTGCATCAACAGAATCCAGGGATCACTGGAGGCCATCAAACCAGTAGCATATGACAAGAGAAAGAGGTTAATTCTGCTTCCCACCAACACACCCATCAGAGGTCAACAATGTCCCCACAACAATGCACTCCCAGTTTAACACTCACTTCATCCACTGCCAATGATGTGCCTTCCATTACAGTCTCTTTAAACAGTCTTTGGTCTCTGTTGTTTACCTCCATTCAGATTCTGTTTGCCTGATTTAGAAAGCTCTCCAATGATAACATTGGTCTATTTGTTATGCTGGTGGCCATTTCCTCGCAGCTAAGTGCCTTGAAGTATCCTCCATTAGCCTGTGTGCCTCACACTGAGTCCCTGTAGTGCTCCAGTTTCCCTGCTCTCTATGCACCCCACGCCCCTCAGTCCCACCAGGCACTAAACTGGGTCTCTGAATTTGCCACCTCAGACACACTACAAGTGATGTCTCGGCATAGAGCTCACCTCTATTTTTTCACAACCTCCGCGCTCATGAAGTTACAAACAAGTCTCTCATATTATATGTGTCTGACGTAGGCGGAACAAAATTCCATTTTCTGCCAAAAGCTTAAAAAAAATTGTTACATGTTGCTATGGAAACTATGCCGGTGAGAACATAGAGGTTTTTCAGCGAGGTACACACCCAATCTACCACGCCTCCACTAACCGCGTCGGGTGCAACTCATGGCACCTACGCCCACAGACAGGTGACAACTTCCATACGATGCAAAACACCTGAAATCCTTAGGACAGAGAGAGTTCGGGACCCCTCCGCGCCATATTGGAAACAATTGGTTGTAGATCACAGAACCTATGCATGTAGTGCGGTAGTCCCTACCTGTAGTGTTACTATCATGACCTTGTTTTGACGATACCGTTAAGAAAATTCTCCTCCTTCAAGTCTTAAACACATCCTGCACATAACTCCTGTGGGTGGCACAGCCAAAAATCTGGTTTTACGTCTATTAGCGCTGCTTAGTTGTTATGTATTATCGTCTGGTCAAGGTTTCTTATGCGCATTATTATTATTATTATTATATTATTATTATTATAGTACGCAAAAGGATGTCCAGACTCTGTAAATACGGTCCTTTCCGAACGCTGCGCTGATATCAGGCCATATAAAAATGCACAGCGACCTGCTTTTCCACCGTCACAACATCTGGGGCCGCAGGTAGAGAATCAGACTGCAGCATCCCTCAGTCTGTTTCCCTGCAGTGCCGGGGGCTGCAGCGCGTCCAGCGCTCGTTCGAGCCGCTCACCTCACGCCGCCACCGAGCGCGCTACATCCCCCCTACGCCGCCCCGGAGCCCGCTGAGGGGAGGAGGAGGAGGAAGAAGCCAAAGAAAGTGGGGGAAGGCTCAGCGTCGCGGATCCGCCTTCTGGATGCAGCTGAGCCATTTAACACTGCGGTCTCCGCCAGCCTCCTACGGCGTGGGGCGGGAGGGGGGGGTGTTCACGGTATGGAGCTCCGCTCCCCGGCGCTGACAGCGGACCGCTGCCTGGACCGAGCGCTGCCAGTGATGGCGACACAGGCTCAGAGAGTGCCCTGACAGCCTTGAAGCCTTCGCTCGTCATAACGACTATTGGACATTTCGGGACATTAATTTTGTTTGCCTTTTCTATTTATCCTTTCGTTTTTGAGCATAGAGCGTCGCTCAGCTCACACGTCGACCTGCTCAGCCCATCGCCGAGCTCACCTTTCTGTTTGTGCTGGATGTAAGGTCCTTGCCGCTGTCCATCTTTAAGATAAAACCGGCCGCTCTCTTTCCGACATGCATCATGGCACATAGGACAGTCTGGGACCTCGTTACCGTACAGTACGTCGCTTATGCGCCGCCAGGGATCCGCAGTGCAATCGGGCCGTGAATCGTTTCGCTTTTTCTCCACCCCGGGAGTAGCCTTTTATTTCATTTCCTCCGTGCCGAGTGACACCACTCCCACCGAACCGGAGCATCTTTTATTATTTTTGTAATTTATAATTTATTTATTTATTTTACCCAAGATCTCACGGCTTTCACTTGTGCGCTTTGCAGCCCAGGCTGTGTAGGGGTGGATCGCAAAGCTTTCTGGGCTAGGCAAAAATACAGACACAAATTATACACACGGAGGATGCATCGGGTGTGAAATAAATTAAAGAAAACAGGGTCAAGATGGGGAAAGATCAGGAATTGCTGCAAGCAGTCAAGACCGAAGATCTGATTACGGTGCAGAAGCTCTTACAGAGACCCAAACCAGGAAAAGCAAGTAGGTGACACTTAACTAATTTACTTTGCCCCATTTATTTTTGTTTAGGGGGAGGATCCTTCAATTTTCTGGTATTTATTTATTTATTTGCCTTTTCTATATAGGATACACCTAGTGCAGTACGGCGTGGATGCGTGATACGGTGTATTACTGTATACTTGCTAGTAAATATAAATATATATATTAGGCTATTAAATCCGGGTTGCAACAGAAAGTGGACATTTCTGCTCGTTCGGGCATCACTGAAAGCCTGTCTTATCGCGCTTATGCTGCCCCATATTGTACTTTGGGGAAATGGTGTTATGGTGCGATTGGACGTGCAAACGCTGCACGCTCATTTTGAGCCAATCGTAGGTGGAATACCATCCCGGTGCCAGCCCACTCTTACGGGATGCGCTAATGTGCGTTACACAACCGCGGCTGGCGTGCCCTTTCTTACGCACCGATAGCTCAGCGCTAGGTGAATTCAAAATAACGACCCTGGTAACTTGGAAATGATCGTTCTAGCATCTCATGTCATAAGCTGTGGCCGGGGTGCGGGAGGGGGACAATCACACGCCCATAGGCTAGCCTATGCAAAATCACTGCCACGAGGTTGAGACGAGGCGTCGCTTGTAAAACCATTTCATTACCGTACGGTACTCTGGAGCTGCCAAAGGGGGCAAGGTGGGCGTGAAAGGCGCCGTGTGAGACAGCTCGCCATGTGGGAATGGTCGTTGTGTACGGCAGCCTGTAAGACCAGTCAGCTTGTGAGACTAGTCATTTTGTATGACTGCATGTACAACAGGTCAGCATGTATGACAGTATAAGGTAGGTCAGCATGTGGGAATGGTCACTGTGTATGGCAGTCTGTAAGACAGGTAAACTTGTGAGACTGGTCATTGTGTATGACAACGTGTACAACAGTTCAGCGAGTATGACAGTGTATAAGGCAGGTCTGCATGTGGGAATGGACACTGTGTATGATAACATGTTAGACAGTTCAGTGTTTTTGATAGTGTGTAAGAAAAGTTTGGGTGTGGGAATGGTTACTGTGTATTACAGTGTGTTAGACAGGTCAGTGTGTGAGACTGATCACTGTGTATGACAGCATGTACTTCAGTGTGCTGGACAGTATGAAAGACAGGTCTGTATGTGGGAATGCTCACTGTCTATAAAACAGGTCTGGATGTGGGAAAGGTAATTGTGTATGACTGTGTTAGACAGGTGGCAATGACTACTGTGTATGACAGTGTGTTAGACAGTTCAGTGTGTATATGACAGTGTGTTAGACAGTTCAGTGTGTATATGAAAGTGTGTAAGACATCTGCTTGTGGGAATGGTCACTGTGTATGACAGCATGTTATACAGCTCAGTGTATATGACAGTGTGTTAGACAGTTCAGTGTGTATATGACAGTGTGTAAGACAGATCTGCTTGTGGGAATGGTCACTGTGTATGACAGCATGTTATACAGCTCAGTGTGTTAGACAGTTCAGTGTGTATATGACAATGTGTAAGACAGATCTGCTTGTGGGAATGGTCACTGTGTACGACAGCATGTTATACAGCTCAGTGTATATGACACTGAGGTGTATGTGTGGGGATGGTAACAGTGTATGAAAGAGTGGTTGACAGTTCAGTGTGTATGATAGTATGTACAACATACTGTGTGCAGGAATGGTTACTGTGTATGACATTGTGTAAAACGAGTCTTATTGTGAAAATGGCCGTCACAGTGTATGAATGCAGGGGAATAGGAACTAGAAGGGGGTCGGGGACTTCAAGGATTGATTTAATTGATATTTCATTCATCCCCCTCCAATAAATAGGCCTTTGCATTTAAAATATCATGTTGTGCCCCCTCTCCCCCATATCCTGTGCCCTTGACAGCATGAAAGACGGGTCAATGTATGAGACTGGTCATTGTGTATGACAGCACATACAGTAAGAGAGGTCAGTGTGTAAAACAGATCGCGGTAGATATCATTTACTGTGTTTGACAGTGTAAAACACATCAGACTGCCAGACAGGTTTACTGTGTGCTACAGTGTGTAAGTAAGGTCAGTGTGTAAAACAGATCGCGGTAGAGATCATTTACTGTGTTTGACAGTGTAAAACACATCAGACTGCCAGAC
>JABFDZ020000049.1:11631704-11642635 GCA_019775955.2 Pollimyrus isidori
TAATTTCTGATTAATTAATACATTAAGTAAGGGTGTACTACACATTATTTGTGCCCCCTCAACTAAAGTGTTACCCCAAGTAGTATAGAAAACCTACTGGATGGTAGCTCTCCAGGACCGGAGTTGGACACCCCTGCACTACTGTCACATTAAATCGCACTACGGGACTTCATCATGAAATAAAGATTAGTGTATTTATTGCATTTGCTGGTTTGAACTTATTTTGTCATTGTGTGGTCTCTGCGTGGAGGGTGTGCAACATCAGATCACCATGGGTGACGTGCAGGCAGAGAGCATGAGGTTTTGCACCACATCACTGGAAGCATGCAGTCAGTTTGCATGAGCCGCGTCTGCAGATAAGCATTTCATGGAAGGTTCCCAGTTAGCGTAGAGGCTAACCCCCCTCCCCACCTGGAAGAAGTTGATCTGCACGGTGCCGTTGCTCAGGTGGAGCACGATGGCGCTCTTGGTGCGGAACCAGTGGCATAAGTAGGGCAGTCGGGCCAGCTCGTCGCCATCCCGCCGGGCGACGTTGGCGCCCGCCTTCAGCAGATGCTCGCTCATGTAGTTCCCGAAATATTTCAGCAAGGTTATCTGGGCGGGGACAAGAAGGTTAGAAGGCAGGCAGGGGTGTTGGCGGGCGACGCAGGGGCAGGGTTAACGATCATAAATACTGAACATTGTTAAAAATCTCAGCTGGAGCTGCAACAAACACGTATCGCAAAAAAACTACATTGTCTGCTTGGTGACCCTGGGGAGTGGGGCACAGTTGGACACGCACCTTCTTAGCCAGGGCAGAAGGGTAGGAACGGATGTTCATGTAGGACTCGCAGCTGTTCCTCTCTATGTACTGCAGGCTGTCCCCGTCATTGTACATGATGAGCCGCGTGGAGTCGTTAAAGAGCACGCCCACGCTGTTGTCACACAGCTGGTATCCTGGGGGGGGGTTGCAAGCACAGGGCCCGTATTCACAAAGCATCTTAAGGCCAGAAGTAGCTCCTAACTTGCCAATTTAGCTGGCCAGAAGAAGATGGGTTACCGCAAGGCAAAGTAAAGTTAAAACACAAAAACAAAATAATGTAGTTGTGATTTTTCCCACATGTTGTCATGTTTAAGAATGACAGAATGAACACTAAGCGGACTCCTTGATCACAATGAGTGAATTATTTGAACGATATTTGTACAGGAATGATTCTGTCCCAAGCAGTTTGATCCATATAAGCAGTTGGTCAGTACAACCATGATCACTATAAGAGGTTTCCACAGTATTTGCGTTTATGGGATGTCGCACGTACATTTTCCTCACGTGGTCATAGCAGGCAAGCTCGTGCTAAAGGAGTCTTACTCTGTGCTTATGAGTTATGAGCTCTTTTCCTAACTAAAAGTCGCTTTCGGCCACTTTGTCAACCAGGACACGCCGGACGTGACTTACCAAGACCATACTTATCCGAGTAGTCGACCCACTTGCTAATCCAGAAGATGGGAATACAGGCGGGATCCTCTGCCTCCTCTGTAGGGAGAGCGGCGGCGTTTAGGACGTGTGGCGCTGGGGGGCGCCGATGCCCTCCGTGGTCCCTCACTCACCGTGCCGGATCAGCGCCCGGTCCGACGGCTTGGAGGCGTCGACGCCGCGGAGCTGCTGGAGCAGGTCAGACAGGTAACCGCCGATCATCTCGGCGATGTCCCTGTGTGGGACCGCCGGGCAGGTGCTTCAGCATGACATGGTGACCGGGTAAAACCAGGGTATACAGGGACACAACACTAATGACCAACGGTCTTACTAGGTTCTCGCTTTGTTTGGAAGGCGCCGTGCAGCGCTGTTCCAATACTGCTTACGCTTGCACCCCCGCATTGACTGGACGCTCAGTCGAGCACTTACGCCTAGTAAACTCCTCGACGTTTACAAATGTGCGATTTGCCTCACTCGATTGTCATTTTGGACAAAAGCAACAAATAAAATAGATGCAAATGTAAAAACATGTTCATTCAACAGTTATGTAGGCGTTTATGGAAATTGTCCTCTGCCTTAAAGAAGAAGCGAGATATATGGCTCTGGACCTTGTAGGGGGGGGTAAGGAATTCACAGGTTACATCAGGGGAAGGAAAAGGACGTTTCTCTCAGGAGGGTTTGGCTTCACCTCGGCTGCAGGTCCTCCTTGGGCTCCAGCTTCCCCATCTTCTCTAGGGGACTCTCCGTTCCTGGAGGACCGTGGGGAGGGGGAAAAAAAAGGGGGCAAATGAGCATTCCATGAGGCCAAATGGTAACGGAATGGAGCAGTCAGGAAGCGGGCAGGACGGGACCTTTGTTGAGCGCGGTGAGGGGCTGGCGGAGGCTGGGCTCCAGGGTGCTGGGGGCGATGGAGAAGCGGGGTGGAAGGGTGAGACAGCTGGTGGGCAGGTGCAGGGGCGTGTAGCCCGACGTGAAGAAGTCGTCCGCGAGCAGGTCACCGATGGCGGGACGCTTCGAGGGGTCGGGGTGCAGCATCCGGCGAATGAGAGCCGTCGCTAAAGGGTTGATGTGCTGAGGGCGTGGAGCGGGGGTCACATGGCTGCTCAATGAACAGACCAGCAAAGCCAGCACCTGAGCCCTATTCGCTTTAGCACGTTTAAATAGCTCCACCTTTTAAAGGGCCAGTTCACATTTAAGGGTTTCTAAGGGTTTAAGCCAGGGATTGGCAACCTTCCGCTCTGAGCTCGAGGTTGACGCTCTACTCAGAACGATAGACGCATTCACAATTTCACGTCTTAACATAATTATGATACTTTCGTTAATATAAATCATTTATTCATGGATTAATATTGTTTATCATTTAGATATTTCAGTGGCTATATTTGAATGAGGTGGTCCATCACGCACTTCTATGATGTCTTAACTATGTAATTTACATCTTCCACAGTGTCATTCTCTACGACAAGAAAACGTCTCCGGTCAAATGGTATACATGCTTTCCGGAATTCTCTTTAGTACCCGAGATTGGATGTACGCTTCAAAGTATATTGGGATTCCAAATTCGTTCATATACTTTCTGTAGCATATAGTCACCACGCCTTCCTAGGTCTTTGTAAAATGATTATTTTGTCTGATATACATATTATATCCAGCTGCCATCGGAGTGGTGAGGACATTTTGCACGGCTTGGTCGGCAGAGTTACAAGTAGTGAAGTGGGGAGCGAAGGCCAAACGACTGCAGAGCAACACAAACTTTAATCAGAAAGGAGCAAGGGTGAAGACTCGCTACAGACCTGAACGACATTGTGATATTCACCTTTGCGCGTCCGAGTGATTTAAAACTAAGATGCCCCCCGAAATTGTCTATTTTTTTTTTAAGCAGTTCAGGTTTTTGTTTGTTTTGAATGCATATATACCCATATCGCATTTTAAAAAAATCACATCGCAGACCCTCTTCTTAATCCATTGCAGCTTGAAAATCTAGGGTGAGACTTAATGAAAATGGGTCTTTGCTTTAAGAAGGTTGCAGACCTCTGGTTTAGGCACTAAAACCAGCCTAAAGAAGACCTGGGACTAATCTTCAGAGAGTATGGCAAAGCTCAACATATAGGGGCGATATACAGCAGCAGTTCAGAGCTCACCCTGGGAATAGTGTAGTCGTTCTTCTTGATACGGATATACGTCTCCCTCAAACAGGACGTCTCAAAGGGAGGCTTTCCCACCAGCAGTGTGTACCTATAAGGCAACCATAAATGATGATGGTTCTGGGGAGACACTTCTTTCATCAGAATTAAGTAATTGAGGTCCAGCGAGTAAAAAATCCACACCGGGACAATGGAGTACTCTGGTGACTCTATGCTCAACTGGTTGGTTGAAACTAAATCTCAGTCTGGACTTTTACTCTCTGTCTGTCATATATAAAGCAGACTACATAAGTAAAAAATCAAGTCACTGGAAGTGGGATCAGTTATCAACCCGCCCGCCCTTACAGGATGCAGCCTAGTGACCATATGTCCACCTCGAAGCTGTGGCCCTTCTTGGACAAAACCTCCGGGGCGATGTAGTTGGGTGTTCCACACAGCGTCTTCTTCCGCTCACCGTCATACTTGACCTTCGTAGCTAGCCCAAAATCACCTGCAGTAAAAAGAAAACTAAGCTCAGTCATATTTATCTGGACCTAATGCAAACGGGCTGTATAATAAAGGTGCCAAAACAGGCACTGCACCTATCTTGACCTCCATGTCATCATTGAGAAACAAGTTGCCCAGCTTGAGGTCACGATGGATGACCATGTTGTTGTGAAGATACTGGCAGCCCTGGATCGTCTGCCGCATGTAGTATCGAGCTTCTGGCTCTGTAACCGACTTTCTTCTCTTGTGCAGCTCCAGGAGAGACTGCAAGTGAATCAAAAGGCCGTGTTATTAATCAGTGCACTATGTGCACTTCAAGGAATGCGAGCTAATCAAATCCAGTTTTACACGTCATCCGCGTGCGCCAGTAAGTCCCAGTAAGGCGAGAAGTAACGTCAGAACAGAAATGTCAAAACCGGACAGGAGTCGTCAGCTGGATGGCTAAACTAACAGCTTTCATGTCATTCCAAAGTGAACATTCGGTCCAGGATTAGCGACGTGTAAAACACACAAGACTTCGGCTGGAAAACTGCCAACTTTCAGAGCTACATTTCGAACTTAACACACTCACTCTGAATTCGCCTTTCTGTAAATATACATACATACACACACAGATTTCATCAGCTCCCACTCACCCTTCGCCGGCACATCTCCAAAACCACAAAGACGAAATCTTCATCCTCGAAGAAACCGTAAAAGCCAACAACGTGCGGGTCGTCGAGGCTCTTGTGGATGGCGATTTCCATGGACATCTTCTCCTTCTGGCTAGGCTTCAGCAGTAAAGCTTTGGGGACTACCTTCCCGGCGAAAACCTCGCCCGTGTCCATATCCGTGATCTCGTAGCACTTGGCAAAGCCGCCCTTGCCCAGGAATCTTCCCCGCCGGTAACGCTTCATCTTCCGCGGGTCCACCAGCACCTCGGGGACCTCTTTCAAAGGGGCAGACCTGGGGTCTGCACTCATTTTCAAAGTTCCCTGATATATATATATATATTTAAAAACTATTTCGAGACAGTCTACAGCCCTTTTGAGTTTTATCCAGCTTTAGTAAACGACCGGCTAGCCAGCTAGCTAATTCCAATAGTACTGTTAATCGCTAGTTTATAAAATCAGATTATTTCAATATTTTTTCATACATGCATGACTGTAAAGTGACAACGATCATTTACACTTTATCAAAATTAGTTACATTGTGTGCAAAAAAAAAAAAAATGTATATAAACAAATCGTCACAATCATCCGTCCTTCACGCTGCCCGTCTCCATGGTATCTCCCCCACCGCGAGAAAGCCGCAGGTTTTCAAATCTTGCTCCGTTCGGTGAGACGCCGCCTGATTGGTCGCCCCTATTTGAATCGCAGGCCTACTCTCTAAGGCACCATGGGAACCTTAAAGTTAAATGCCTTGTATTTAAAGGGATTGTTCCCATCTAAACAGTTGTCATTTGGACAAGTGCAAACCAGCAGCGTCACTAGCGATTTATGAGAAGGGGGGTCTGAAAATTAATCTGAACGCACTGTACTAGTGTACATAGCGTCCTGTGTCTATTATTTGATTGCGTGTGTATTTGATCTGTGCTTACATATTTACATCTATGATCATATTTATATCTATGTTTCCATTTGCACTTTTTATACATATATATCCTATTATATTAACAGTAATCCAGGCATCATTATGCTATATCCTGGAGTATCGCATTTCAGCTGCCATTCAACAATTATACATTCTATATATATACAAAAACACACAAATATACTTGTACATATGTAATATTTTCTTTTTAGTCGATTCATTTGTAGCTTTTCCCCCTTCCAGTTGAATGATATTTGTTACATGTGAATGCATCAAAAGGTATAATGACAGTAAAGAAATCTTACCTATCTTATCTTTGCGTACTTGATTGCGTGTATGCATACCAAGACATTTTGGAGAATTGTACGCTTCCAGCTTTTTGGGAACAGTTTGCCGATGACCCTTTTCCAGCATGACTCTACGTCAGTCAGTGTACAAAGTGAGGTCCATAAAGATGTAGCTGAATGAGTTTGGTGTGGAAGAACTTGCCTGGCCCACACAGAGCCCGGACCTCAACCCCCATCAAACATCTATAGGATGAACTGGAACGGATATTGCGAGCAGACCTTCATGTACGATATCAGTGCCCGAGCACACAAATGCTCCTCTGGATAAATGGGGAAAAATTCCCGCAGACACACTAAAATCTTGAAAGCCTTCCCAGAAAAGTGGCAGCTGTTATAGCTACAGATGGGGGACCAGCTCCATATTGATGCCTGTGGATTTAGAATGGGACGTCATAAGTTTTTGTAGGTGTAATGGGCAGGCGTCCCCATACTTCTGTGAAAATAGTGTGTGTGTGTTATGTTGTTGCAGAGGCAGCCACTAAACATCTTGCGCAACCCACCTGCACAATGAAAAATCCTTGATTTATCAGGGAGGGGGTGTGTCCCCCAAAAATTGAAGATGTTTTATCTATGCATTGACCAAACGCAGCACCTTTTCTGTTCATACTTTTATTATTGAATCATCCAGTGTGTTGATAAAAAAAAAAAACAGCATTAATCTCAGTCAAGCGTAAGGTTTCAGTACCGGACAATTAGATCTTAGACTAAATGTCTTACATCCCACTGGCAGGCTGCTGTCTGTGCTGCATTGAGAGACACATGTTCAACATCACAGTTGTTAGCGGAACTCAATTATGAATGCAAAATAATTACACTATTAAAATATATAAGTATATAGTGGATATGGTCAAAGAGAAGAAAGACAAAAACGAGTGAAAATTAATTGCGAAAATACATCAGATTGGATTCTGGCTCCTGAACCAGGAGAAATCTATCCCCACCTGTCTCAATATTATATTAAACGTAAGAGTACAATTAGCTGACATTCCATCACCAACTTTGTTCCGTTCCAGGCATTATCGACTGTAACAAACCATGAAAACCACTAGAGGGCGGAATAGCGCCCAGGTCTGGCAACACATGCATCGATGATCAGGGCGTGCAACGTGGAGTCAATGGGGAGCGACTAAACAAACAAGACAACATAGCAACTAACAATTACTGAGATGCTAAAATAAACTATATGTTCGTTTTCCTATTCCCCGTTATTGTATTGTCTTAATGATGTAATGCAGGGGCGGGCAATCATTAGCAAAGAGCCAGTGTGTATGCAAGTTTTTGGGATACCTTTTAGGTCAGCTGTTCAAACCCATGTGTGAGGACTCTTCAGCCAATCAGTCCTCAAATTAGTCTAATTTATATAAATTAGGAAGTTACAGCGAAAACCGGTATTCACACTGGGCCTCTGCCCACCGCTGCTGTATAATGTAACAACACTCATGTAAAGCACCTTGGGGCGACGTTGTTATACCAAGCGCTGTATAAAAATAAGTTACATTGAACTGAACTCTCTTCTTACCAAAGGCAATCTTATATATGGCCTGATTGTATTACTTGTATGATGATTTGAAAGTAAAAGCTGATGCTATTAAACTGTGCGGCTGTAAATTCCAAGATGCATATCAACCAAATTTAAAATTGCTCAGATAACGGCATATTTAACTCCAAATTTTCAATTTTATCACGCACCTAAATAAATTCATTTAAATTAATCCTCACACCCTCGGCAAAATTAATATGGTATCAAACTGTACAATAGACATATTAACAAGCACTTCATATACATATACATAGAGTTAGCAGCTCTGTACTGAGTTGGTGCATCGCCCATTCCATTCCATGCCCCGGAAAAAAAGTTAAAGCTAAGATTAAGTAGGCTGGGCACCCTCCACACAGTTTCTCTCTGTGTTCACGTCGTGCTCCAGTCACGATTTCAACCGGACACCTTGCGAGGCAGAGCTGCAGCTCTCGGTTAGGAGACGGTGCAGCTGTCCGCCTTATTTATCAGCGGCTTTTTGCGCATCAGAACGCCGTCCTTGGGTCCATTACCCCTGCGCACTCGCAGCGCTGCGCTCAGGCTGCTAGGGAAGTTCACCTGTCGCAACAGCTCCTCGAAAACTCCCGCGACGTTCAAGCCACTCTTGGCGGACGCCTCCACGAAGCTGGCACTCCAGTCCAGCTCTACGATGTTCATGCTCTCCTTCGCGGGAACCCGGCGCTGGTTTCCCAGGTCGGCTTTGTTACCAACCACGGTAATGGGTACGAGCTTGCTCCCCTTCTGCTCCAGAATCTCCTCCCGCAGCCTGTGCACCTCCTCAAAGGACTCGGGGTCGTTGATAGAGTAGACCAGGGCGAAAGCATCGCTCTGGCGGATGCAGAGGTGCCTCATCGCCGGGAAGGAATAGCTACCGCTGGTGTCCATAATCTCGATGCGCATCTTGGTCCCGTCCAGGTCGTGCTCAATGCAGTGCAGCTCCTCCACAGTGCGCTTGTGCTTCAGCTCGAAATTGTCATGCAGAAACCTCCGGATCAAGGCGGTCTTGCCCACCCCCGACGCGCCGAAGAACACCAGGCGGACGGTGGTCTTGTTCTTCTCGGCCGGAGACATCGCTCCGCACTACTTAAGGAATGGACACCGTCTGAATTTACGCAGTCCGATAAGGGCAGTATAGATGATAATGACGCGCCACAAAAGTGCACGAGAAAACAAGGCTGTGTTACTTTCCCGTGACTCCTAAAAACTTTACTTAGAAGAGATTCCTAATGACAGGAAACGTCTAACCGCTGCAAAGTTTTACCTTATATACTGAGCAGAATCTCCGCCTCAGCTGCACCTGCCAATGATGCAGGAGAAGGTGTAATGCACTTCCAGCAAGGCGCCGCCTATCGACTAAATACTAGCATCTGCTTCTTTGACGGGTCTGAAAGGCGTCCTGGTAGGCTGCCTAGTCCGCTAATTATAAACGATTTCAGGCTTTTCCCTGAATCTTAGTCGTAATCTTACTTAATTTTCGTACTATCATACTGTCCATACCTTAGCCTATATGGTATTTTGATTCTCCGGTGTAACGTTATTTATTCATCAACGGGGTGAATAAACACAAAACAGTGTCCAGACTGCGTTTTTCAGTTTTTTGAAAGTTGCTGTATTGCCGCTTTTTATTCTGATTCACACGTTAATTAATTATTCATTTCATATTCATAATTAATGTCATGCCGCCTAACTTTAGCCATTTTGACTAGCTCAATTAAGTAAAGAATTTACATCATTTTATATTCATTTAAATGTAATTTTGGACCAGAATTTTATTTTGAATGAGTGGTTAAAGGTTAAGTAAGAGTTCTTTTTATGCATATATCACATAATTTTGCATCTCTCACAAATATTTTTGAGCGCCATGATATTTATGAGTTATGTATGTAGTCATCTGTTTAAAATGTGCTACCAAGGACCATACTGTATTTGGCTTATGGCCAGCCATAAGGAGTTACTTACTGTCACACCAACAAATGAAAATGATCAATTAAAACTTTAGAACCACGCCGTACAAAGGACGCACATCATATGGCAAACACAAGACAAACTCTCATGTATTTTGGGCTTGAATTCTCCATTTCACTTTGCACGGTGGGCTTATTTTCGGCATCTTTTCATGGGTGAGATTGCTTGTCTGTCTAGTGAGACTTACTGTAGCTGTCGCCCGGATCCGCACCAGCCTGCTGTATTCCTAACGTGCGCTGTAGTGAATGGCTTTTTCATTTCACACCGAATGAATGATTACGCAAAGTAAACTGTCGATTACAGCATTTGGTGTTCACGCTGCAATTAGCCTGTATACGTATATAAATAGCTTAAGCCTCAAAAGTTAAAGTAGGAGAGGGTCATGAGAGTCAGAACTGGACATTTGTTAATATTAAAGAAGTAAACCCGTTTTTAAAGCCTTGGTCTGCTCGTTTCACTGGTCGAGTCACAGCCTCGGGCTTAAGCTATCCATTACGGATACACATGCATCTTTATCTTTTTCGGTAACGAAGGCATCGCTTTATTATAGGCAGAAGCCCAGGCTGGTTAGGAGTCTATTGTGATTGTCATGGTTAGTAAACGCGTTCACCATGTCAGCTTCCTCCCTAGGCCTGCCCTTCTTATTCTGCTGATAAGATCTCTTTGGACGTGAGGACACTGCCGCGGCCGACATTTAATCCCACGTATCAGTGAATAGAGACTTTAATTGTGGCTGCCTGGTGGAGGGAGAGAGGCAGCGTGTCATACAAAGATGCACAAAGAGATTAAGTAAGGCGACAGTCTAAAAAAATGACAGTAGGACATGACATTGTCATTATATGTTGATGGTCTTACGAAAAGGGGGACGCCCTCCAGTGTTAGGCTAGTAGCGCAGATCGTGTCATTCTCAGTGTTGCCCCAGTCTGTGTGATGCATGATGGGAAGGGATACGAGAGACTGTCATGGACTGTGGGTTCATTCCAAGGACCACGCTGGCAGGTTTGACGAACCAAAAGGCGGAAGACACACTGAGGATCAAGCAGAGATGCAGCCATATCCATTCCAAGGTTCTGCAGATGCTCAGCTATGGAAGCCGATTCCATGGAGCTCCTGGCCCCAGGTCTTGTGCTGGTGGAAGCTTGGAACTCTGAGGTTACCAAGTTAACAAAACTTTGGTGATTCACGCACTATGGCACCTGGCGACCTGCTCTGTTACGTTACACGTTACTATTTTATTTCACTTTACTGTTTTAGCATCTGTGGTAATGGATCTGACTAAAACACCTGAACTCAGTGATTAAGTGGTGCGTCCCAGTGTGTTTGCCGATATAGTGTATCTGTGGATCTTGTAGATGTGTTTGCCGATATAGTGTATCTGTGGATCTTGTAGATGTGTTTGCCGATATAGTGTATCTGTGGATCTTGTAGAT
>JABFDZ020000049.1:11649323-11665845 GCA_019775955.2 Pollimyrus isidori
CTGCTTCCGGAGTCCCACAGGCCAAAAAGGCCCGATAGGACTCCTTCTTCAGCTTGACAGCATCCCTCACCGCCGGTTCTGAAAGAATTCACTAAAATAAAAATAAAAAAAAAACGTTGTCTAAGTCAATTAGTTCAATTCACCAGTTGAATTTACAGGTAAAATGTGCTATTTTTTTTTTACAAATTAAGTTGATCTTTTAGGTTTTTGTAAACTATTATGGAATGACGTCGACGGACGATGTATTTAAATCTATGTATGATGGTATGTATTTAAATGACGGAAGCTCCATACTGATGTGGTTTGTACATCGAGCGAAGTCAAATGCTGCCCCCTGCTGATAACTACAGAAATATACAAGCTGCCTTCGCCTAGCAGAGCTCAATAAAGCGTCTTTCTTTACCACATCAGCGGTCTCCCAACCATTTTTACAGTGCAACCTACTTTACAAAGTAAAACATTTCTTTAAATTCAATTCAATTTCGATACTGATGAACACAACCAGAATTAACCTTTCGTTGAAGGTAAAAAAAAAAAAGTTAGACCTTGACATTGATGGATAAACATTTTATGAACTTGTGTGCCCAAACTAATTTAATGTCTTAAAGAATTCACGCAGCCACGTAGGCCTGATGTGGAGCAACAACGTATGGAGTGTTATTTTTTTAGTTTATGATTCCATATTTTTTTTCCTTAACATTGAACGATTACATCATTTTTTTTCCTCTACTTGATCTGGGCAAAATTGTACCATTAATTAAAATAATTTAATTTGTTTAAGGTGCTGTTCATGAAGTTAGAAAGTTAAACAATTACATTATTTTTTGTGTCATTTTTGTGATTTATTTGCTACAAAAGTGAAAAAGCTGGGTGAACATCTAAACGCGGTGATTCCATAATTTTTGCCAGGGATTGTACCTTTCCTCAAGTCATCTACAGGCAACCCTATCCTTGCGGAAAATAACTGGGTGACGTATTCGGCACATGCGCACTCCAAATTACTTGGACTCCGCCCCCATGTTCAAGTACGTCTTTGCGGTGCATGCTGGGATCGCCCGCTGGTGTCACAGATATGGCGTCTCGTGTCCTAGTCCGATGTGGACGCGTCCTCGTCCGTAGGCGACCCTTGGTGGCGCCGCGTCCGCAGGTTGCCGTTGCGGCGTCGACGCTGTCTGCTCTCTCCTGCAGTCGGCCTGAACGGCGAAGCGCCCAGGCGTGGGTAAGTCCGGAATGACGACGAAAATCCGCCGTGGCTGTGGCCTAGCAGTGCAGTTCGCTCGGTGACCTATCTGTGTCTTTCCAAAAAAGAAAAACAGTTTGTAGCGTGACCTCTGCTCTTGTTCTAGCGAATAAAATAAACCACCTCAGGCATGGAGCTTAACTCGCGTGCAAAGTACTTGAATGGTGCACCTTTAATTGAGCGTCAAAGATAACCGGACGGGAAAATGTTTTATATTAACAATAGTGTACTGTTAGTCTTACAAATTACCTTTGAAATAGCGAGGGTCTTGCATCCAGACTTATGTCGGTACCGTTGCATGTTGTAAGTTTGCTTGCACGCTCACTCCTTTTCAGACCTCGGGGTGTCTGGTGCAGCAATGTCGACAGTACGGGGACCTGCCGCCCCTCACCCTCGAAAACATTAAGGACCGAGTTATGTACGTGCTGAAGCTCTACGACAAGATCAGTCCAGAGAGAGTAAGGGACCCGGTCTTCGTCGTACTAGTTATTCCTGGAGATGTTTCATTTGCAGTGTGATATGCTCATCTCAGACCCTGGTGCGGCATGTGCTCAGCTTCAGGTGTCTTCTCACTTCATGAAAGACTTGGGCTTGGACAGCTTGGACCAGGTGGAAATCATCATGGCCATGGAAGACGAGTTTGGTGAGGATGCCGCTGTCACGTTTTTTTTCCCGGTTGGATGAGGCCTGCCTTTATTTCTTGTCTTTTAGTCAAGTGTGTTTAAGATGGTCTTCAGGACTGACTGCGGTAGGAAGCCTGAGCCAGTTCGCTCTTCCTTCCTTGATGCTAGGCGTTTGCCAGTGCACCGAGTGCTGTGACGTAATACCGATATTGGGCCTCTGTGTCTGTCATGTGCAGGGTTTGAGATCCCCGATGCAGAAGCAGAAAAGCTGATGACTCCAGAAGAGATCGTACAGTACATAGCCAACAAGAAGGATGTTTATGAGTAAGCCTAGCTCGAAGGCCCTGTGTCCCCAGGGCCATCTGGGCCTATCCAGCACTGGGTGTCCCAGGAAGCAGGGGAATCCAAATATGAATAAACTAATCCAGAAATATGCAGAGCTGGCTGTTGCAGATTTTATTTTAAATCTTGCCCCCCCTTCCCACAGGTAAACCCAGCCCCTCGTATGTCCCAAGATTTCATGAAGACAAGGACTTTGTTTCTCCTTGCATTTAGATGTTGCCCTGTCTCCTCCTTTGTGCTGATGGCTAGTGTGAAATGCCTCATCTCTTGTACACACTGTATTTAATTGTAAGAAATGTCCAAGGTATTGTTCGGTTGGAGAATTAAACTGGTTCAATATGCTTTTTGGTTTTTACTGCCTTCCCTTGGTGAGAAATCAGCTCTACACTAGAGGATTTTTCAATAAAGTAGGCAAGATGTATATCAGCACTCTTTTTTTGCCAGTATAGGACTTAATTGTGAAATTGTCACAGTATGAGGATAAACACCAATGACAAGCAGGGGGTGTTTAATTTTGAACTGGAAAAATCTGTGTGAGATTAGACCACAACATTTCTAACAGTCACAAATTTTACAGTACTGGTTTTGTTTGAATGCGCAAGTGTACAAGTGCGGTGTAGACAGGATATGCTGTAATTAATACGTGGACATGATACAGGGAAACTGCAGCTAAGCATCTATACAGTCTTTCACCATTTTCTGTGGCAGTGTTGCTTGCATGGAAAAGGCCATGGGCGAGTAGAGCTGTAGCCCCTACCATACCTTCACCACAGTGAGCTTTCCAAAAGGGGCAGGAACACCAGTAGGCTATGCTGCTTGGTCTCACATTTAAGCATCACCACTCGGCCCAGCACTAGGGTTCCAGTGAAGAACCAGCCAATAGAGGAGCAGCGGCCTGGGCTGGAATCTGCCCTGATCACTTAACTTTGGCAAGAAAGAACAAACGCACACAAGAGGGGAAGTGTTCCCTTATTGGTTTTATTGTGGGTTTGCACCAAATTTCTACAGCTTGATATTTGGACACAGATCAGCATTGACCTCTACAAACAGTTCAGTCTAATAGCATAGTCAAAGACTGGACATCTAAGCTAAATTGTCTTACATGTTCATTAAAGGGCATTAAAAACAAAACAAGCAACAAAAAAGGGGGGGGGGGGGTAAGACAGTATAAGTGGAAACATTCATCACACAGCTGAGTTTCTACCTTGCATGAGACTCTTTAGTCAATTTATGCCTTTACAAATAAGGATTGTCCTTCAAAAAGTGCAGTTCCCCCAAGATAAAATTCTCAGATGCCACCCCACCCCAGGAAGACACATCAACGTAAGAGGTGCTTCCTGTTCATTTACGTCTGTAAAATACATTGGTTCTATACATTTATTAAACAGTCTATTAAAGCAGTGTGCATAAGACCAGTGAGTGAGCAAACGTAATCATACTGCATCTTTAAATATAAAATTTGGATTTCCACAACCCGCTCGACTTTGGGGGAGGGGGGGGGATAGATAAAATTAAAAATGCTCCTTATGCTACAACTGGCCAGTATTTTCACCACACTCAGATCAATAATGGCACAATATTCAATGTCATCGGACTCGTAGCTCCAGTTTGTACTGAAGGTTTGAGCACATAGAACTAAGAGACTGTGCAGAGAGGCCTTTAACTTCACACTGCATAGACTTTTGAACTTCCTCGTTACGGAGGCTGGACTCTACAAAGCAATATTTGTGTATTTATGCTGGTTTTGCTAAAGCTTTTTTTTTTGGGGTTCAGAATAAGACAGCTATGATCACAGTATGTAAAGTCGATTGCTTAGCACATTGTAAAAGATTAGGGACTGTTGAAAAAGACAAGGGTGTACTTCTCACAAATATATATGTATATATAATATTATATATTAAAAAAAAAAACAAAAACAATGACATTCTCCGATTACAAAAAGCTGAAAGTCAGATACACCCCGTGCACGCGGCTCCGGGGCACGGAGGATTGGTTAGTGATTGCATGTGTTTTACCTCCGAACGGCCATATTCAGCTGACGCCAAGCAAACATTGTCCAGCTTTTCTGAGTAGTAGTATAAATCGACCCCCCCCCCCGCAATTTGGCATGACAACAAAGTTCTCACATATCCTCTATGGGTTCTGTTACACAATTTAAAAAAGAAAGAAAAAAGCTCTAGGTAGGTAAACATGGGCTGAAACATGAAGTTTACAGAAAGCCAGGAGGCGAGAAGTAGGCAGGAGCCACTGGCGTATCCTCAAACTCCAGCAACGTTATCGACAAGCAGCATTCTGGGAGAAGGGAGACAGTCCAGGGGTCTGTGATGCTGAGCCTACTCAGGATCAGAGCGAGGTGTGACCCGCGGACGGACACACACACACACACACACTAAAGCTTAAAGAATAGGTATATCCACACACACAGAGCTCCCCTGGGCACGAGACACTGTACAAGTTTGGGGATGGGGGTGGGGTGGGTATCCCCATATTCGTGAGTAAATGGGCATTTGCTTCTTAGTAGTAATGGGAGTCATGGACAAGGACAAATACAAAACAAAAAAAAAACAACCCACAGAAGAGCACGAGTCGAAGCAGTAAAAGCAGATGAAACCCTGAATGCTCAACACATTATATGAGAGTCGGAAGGACAGACTAAGGACAGACGGCAGAGCCTGGGAAGGCCGGCCGCCTCCCGGCCACTGTGCCCGTCTGTTCAGGAGCACGCGAATACAGTACGATGTGGCTCCTTCCACAAGAAACAGCAAGTGCAAATCCAAGGCTTTGTCCGACTCGCCCATTCCACCCTGGTTAGTATGATCCACTTCAGGACAGAGTAATGCAGAAACCCAGAATTAATTATGATTCATTTAATGTTTCAATACTGGCATGCAACTACAAAGTCTGGGTAATACTCAAGGTTCTGTAAAACGGCTAGCCGGTCGTAACAACTTAAAACCTAAACGAGAATGTTTTTAAACAAATGTAGCAATTAAAAGAAAAAACTGGGGCACTGACATTTAAGGTCCATGGTTCAGCTTAATACATATACCTCCTTTGAGAAGCACCCGAATGCGTGCATCATAGTAACTAAACCAATATTGCAAGTATCGTCTATTAAGTCATATGTACACTATTTAAAAATGCGTCTAGTCACACTACCAGCGATAGGTTACATTCACCACTGTTAGCCTACTGCCATCTCTCAGCTACAGGCCAGGTGTCTCGAAGTAGCCTTACCGACAAGTTACCGGGGCAGCGTCAACATGGGTACGGACTGACCTGCAGACGTTACAATCATATTCTATCTGTAAACAGTTAAAAAGCCACTTGACAATTGGAATCAAGGCAATGAAATGTGATAGACTTCCGTGTTACCCAAAATGTAAAAAATAATAATTAAAAAAAAAAAAAAACTTTTGGAGAACACCTTTGTCGTAAGGACAGTGAGAACTGCGCACGGCGTGTTGAGGCGCCGTGACGAGCGCGATTCTGTTCGCCGGCTACTTGGCTACAGGATGCATAGTCGTCGGAGCGCGTCCGACAGTCACGGAGGGCGAGACGTGGGGCGGCAGCTCATCCCGCCAAGCCGTCGGCAGACGGTAAAAAAGACAGCATGTCGTGGAGCAGTACGTGGGACAGATCCGGCTTAAAGCAATCATTTGGCGGCAAAAAAAGAAAACAAAAAAAAAAACCCACAAACACACACGCGTATGTACATGCACGCACACACTCCACAAGGCTATACATCATGTCAGTGCTAAAAGTTGGATTATCCTACAAGGAGTTTCCGCAGGGAATCTGTGCATTTCCTGAGATCCATGCTCAAATTTAGCAGACGAGAGGAATAGATTAACAGAAGAGGAGGGTAAGGAAGGCGGGGAAATCTCCCCCCCCCCCCACACACACACACGCACACAAATGGCCGAACACTGATTAGTATTCCCAGAGATAGAAGGCTTTGTGTTCATACTCACTTTTTTTTTTGTTTAAACTTTATAGATTTTTTTTTTTTTTTTAAGTTTTTGCATTTAGATTTTTTTTAAACTTTAAAACGAAGGAAGAGCAAACACTTTCCCTCTCATAGGAGTCTGTAAACAAGAAGGCCCAAGGAGGCCCCCCAAATCAATATGAAAAGCCTGCCCCAATAGTGCCACCCCCCCACCCCCAGTCATGTGGCTACAGTTCACGTTGCAGAGCTAAATTCTTTAGTTCAAAACACAAAACTGGTGCAATACTTACTCCTCGATAGCAGGTAATCCTATGTCAGCATTTTTGATCGTGAAACTCCACAATACCACAATAAAGTTAGGGCGTACGTCAAGGCATAGTACAGCGTACACTTTTTTTTTTTGTTTTTAAAGATCATCCTTGAGTAAACGACTACGCAGGAGCGGACGGCCCCCTCAATATTGCAGATTATACAGAAAACCCACATTCAGTGCAAAGTTAAAAGCTCGTTCTCCAACATCGTCGGCAAAAAAAACGCAACACGCAAAAAAAAAAAATGGAATTCAAATTAACACGAAAGAACAAACAAACATTAACTGAACTCGTCTGAAGCCTTTTTCCACACATGAACAGCACTACCTGGAAGTGGAAATGTATTCTTTCACATTATAATATTGGCCTGCATGATTCAAGTATTGAAACTGATATGTTTTGGGCTAAAACAAAGTGGAAAAGATGTGTAGAAAAGCGTAACTTTCTCTCTCTCCACGGGGGGACCCCACCATCTTGTAGCTGGGAGGGGGATGGGTTAGGGTTGAACTAGTGCCATTGGTCGCATTCGTAACGCTGTTATCTTAGCATTGTTGTTATTGTTATGGTTAATAGTTGTTAACGCCGAGGTCACAGTTCTATGTCACATAGTGTCCCCACCCCCTGCCAGATGGTCAACGGGGAGGAAGGAGCTGAGGGGAGAGGGGCTAGCCACCCCCCGGCTCTCAGCGTCCCCGGAGTTCCCCCACAGGCTAGCGGAATAGGTCGGAGTCCCCCAGAGGGAGGAGCCCTGGAGGTCCCCAGTGGTGCTCCAGTGGCCAGCGTCAGAGCGGCCAGGGAAGGCGTGGGCACCGTCCATGGGGCCAGCCCGGGGCGTGGGAGGGGCACCCAGGGCCTGCCAGCCGGGCGAGGCAGCCATGGACTGGCCTTGTGCAAAGAAACGGCTGACCTCCTCTTCACTAGCAAACTCAGCAAGAATGGTAGTGTTCCCTAAAACGCACCTGTGGGCAAGGCAGAGGTCACGTGGGTCAAAGGTCAATAGGTACAAGAAACCAAGAAGGCAAAATTTAGAAATAGATGGCCATTGGGCTCATCAAGTTGGTTTGGGGTCAGTTAGCATAGCCGGCAGCAGAGACGGGACCAACGTACATGTGCAGCGAGATTTGTGCCTTGGCGGCCTCCTCCTTGGAGCTGTAGCAGACGACGGCGTTACCGTGGGGCAAGTTCAGGTGGAATGTTATCAGGGGGCCGTGCTGCATGCACAGGGTCCGCAACGTGGAGCCATCGATCTGCCACAAGGAATTATGGGTCAGACGCTCTGCTACGTGACATTATCACACCGCCACGCAGGACGGCGGGGACTGACCTGAGGCGTGAGATTTTTCAGAATGAGCCAGTTTGTACGCGCCGAGCTGCTCTCACTCCAGCTTGAGCCTGAGGACCAAAAACAGTGGGCGACTAAGGAAACACGCGGCCGGGAAACGGCGACCCGACAGCTCTGGATCCGCAGCCCCCAACTCACCGGGGGTGAACCTGGAGTCGGAGCCGGCCCAGCCGCCGAGGCGGAGCGGGCCGCTGTCCCAGGACGAGGGCTGCTTCTGGCCGCTTAGGCCGGGCGGAGGACGGGAAGGCGCAGACCTGGTGAGCAGGGGGACCTTCCACAGCTCGTGGGCCAGGGAGGAACTGGAGGCGGAGCCAGAACCAGGCGACCATGCGCATTTGGAGTCGCCCGTTCTGGCTGCGGTCGCGGAGAGACACAGGGCACGGTTACTGGGCACGGTTACGGCACAGGCTGGCGGCCCGTCCCGTTATAGGGTAGTCAGACATAATAATAATAAATTAATAATAATAAATTTAATTTATAATGCACTTTACATTTTACAAAGAAAATCTCAAAGTGCATACAGACAATGAGAGAACGTTGCATTAAAAACAACAATAAAAGAGGAATAAAACAGTAAAGCAGTTAAGTAATCATTAAAAACATTGATTAAAAAGAAACGGCGCCCTCTGTTGACCTGAAGTGCTTTGTGCTGTGCTGTTGAGGGAACCGCTGAAGGTGGAGGCACGAATGGATGACCAGGCACTAGTTGAAGGCAGCGCGGTGTTCAGAGATGAGGTTGGCCCTGGGAAAAAGAGGGAAACCTTCAGACACCGAGGTGCACCAGTGCAGTGTGGGTTCCCACAAGAAAAGAACATGCCTGTGAATCCGGAGGCTGAAAGCCAGACGCTGATGGTCATTCACTCATCTGGCATCAAAAAGGACAACCCCTTAAGTAGCAGGACCAAAACTACATGACTTATGAAATAGTGCGGAAGCCAAGGAAGCAAGAATTACCACTGCTCCTGTCCCTGAGGTGGTCCACGTCCCGAACAGTATAGATGGAGAGGTTATTAATCACACTGCCAGGAGTGATGTGGGGGTCGTTTTCAGGGTCAATGTTCGGATAACCTTTCCAGGGCTCCCCGGGGCGGAACTCTGTGGGGATAGGGGGTCTTTCAGTTTGACTTTCAAGGTGACATAAGACAAATGCAGAAGAGAAAAGGTGCCCACCTGGCGGCCAGTTGGCATGGCTGGCACCGTGAGGGGATTTGGCACGGGAGGGCCAGCCGTCGCCCACGGATCCAGGTGGGCTGACGGGGGAGCTACTGCCGTTTCTGATGTCATATGGGATAAAGGGGGGGTCTTCACCCCTCAGCCCAGAGGAGAGAGCACCTGTGTGTGCGACAGACAGCAGGTTCATTCAGGTGGCACTGGAATGGGGGTCAGATCTGCGGCATATTCAGGAATTACAGCCAGGCAGCGTGGGGGTGGGGGGGGCAGGAAGGGAGGCGCAGGGGAAAAACTCACCAGATTTGCTGGGGTTTTGATCGATCGGCGCGTTCACAGAGGCGTCCAACGCCGTCCATTTCTTCAGGCGACTCTGCTGCGGTTCTTTAAAACCCAGATCCAGAGTGTTCATATTCAAGTTTGAGTTCAGGCCTGTAGGAGGAGGAGCCACATATTCAGCAGGGAAACATCTACAAATCCAGCACCAAAGAAAGATGCCTTGTCAGTGGGCGGCTGCTAGCGTGACAAACGCTGAGGGTCTCCCCCTCATTCTGTATGAAAATGAGGGCCAGCCTTACCCCCAAAACGCAGGTGTGTATGCAAGTTTTTGGGGTAACCTTTAGGTCAGCTGTTCAAACCCAGGTGTGAGCACTCTTCAGCCAATCAGCCCTCTAATCAGTAATCTAATTAGAGTGTTACACCAAAATCACACACACACAGAGGGTCTGCATAAAACCAGCCACCCTTGATTTAACTGAACAAAAAGCTATAGGCTGCTGCTATTTCCACTCCCGGCCAGAGCAGCTCAGGGCTGGAAGACTCACCTTTCACTGACACAGAGCTGCCGTCGAAGCCGCCGGCCCTTCTAGATCGAGTCTGGAGCGGCGAGTCCGGCCCGACGAGGCCGTTACTCAGGGTGGGACTCAGAAGCCCGTGTATATCCGGGGCGCCTGCGGCCTGCGGGGGCCTCACCGCTTGTTGCAGCAGCGCCTCTGCCTGCCTCAGGCCCCCATGGGCAGGGAAGCTGTTCAGGGAGAAGCTGGACGGGAAGGCGCCCAGCGCGCTCTGCTCCCTCGCGGGGTCGGGGGCCATAGCCTGGGGAACCAGGCTCTCCAGGTAGGTCTTGAGAGTCGGCTGGTTCAGAAAAGCTGAAGCTTGAGAGGAGCTGTGCTGCTGTTTGTGCTGGGGAGGGTCCAGGTGTCGCGGGGGAAGCTGGGAACCGGGACCCAGAGGTCGACCCTGCATTGCGGGGTTGGGGTTCATTTACTTCTGAAAGTTCTGTACGGCTACCCTCCTCCCCACAATCTGCTTATCATATTACCATTAATTTTAATTCGTATTTCCTGTAAGCACATTCTCATGTTATTCCATGCATACATTATACTATGTATGTAGTATATTTATCTGTTAATTCCTCCTAGCCTTGAAGCCCTTTGGTCAGTTCCCGATTTTTAAAACGTGTTACACAAAAACATGACCAGATCTCAGGTTTTTCATGCAATATTGATTGTAAGCAGGTTCAACTTTGCTTCTGTATCAAAGATCCTACCTGTGGATCTTGCTGTTGCCGATTCCCCACTAGCAAGTTTCTCTTCTGCTGCTGCTGCTGTTGTTGTTGCTGCTGCTGCTGCTGCTGCAGCAGGAGGCGCTGAAGAGCAACAGATCCAGACTCAGCACCATCATGGACACATGCATTCAGGCCCAAAAGAACACCCTACAATGCCCTGCCCTACTTTCTGGTGAACATAACGATAGGCCAGCTCCCTTAAAAAAGGTCCAAGACAACCATGAAGAAACCCTTTTGCCTTTCATTCATCAATCATTAAAAACATTTACATATGGCCAAATAAGTAAATGGCCAGAAGGGGGCAGCAGTGTGCCAAAGAAGGGAGACCAAAGCTGTGGTCAAAGCCATCAGCAGCAGAACTGCAGTGGTCAGACATGCCATGCCCCAACACCCAAGCCTTCCACGCTTGATTTAAATTTGGTTTTGCCAACACAATCCAACAGCAGTACCTGCAACTGGGAGAGCTGGTTTAGCTGGTTAAGCTGGTTCAGTTGGTTCAATTGATTCAACTGGTTGAGCTGATTGAGCACGGCCAACTGCTGGGGTCCGAAGAGGCCTAAACCACCGTTGCTAGGGGGGTATTTCAGCAGTGATGGAGGGACCTGCCAAGACATGAGGCAAGTTTTTCCAAGCAAGCAACACCAACTGCTCTCTTGAAAGCATCTTGAATTGTCGTCAGAGAAAAAAAATCAGGTTTTTAGAAGCACCAGGTTCAATCAGAGGGCCACTCGCTGGACCATAGAGAACAAGCAGAACTCAGGTGAGCTGGAGGGGGGCTGGGTCACCTGAGAGGGGAGCAACGTGGAAGGCACCTGAGCACGGGGTTGTGCTGGGGGCTGCTGGGAGCTCCGGCTGTGCGCCATCACATGACCTCCCCCAAACGCAGACCCGACATTCTGGAGGCGGAGAGATAAACTTGCTGGCTCACACCATCTCTAACACAGGCAACGTTAATTATTCGACCAATTAGCAGAGTGTTAGAAATAAGTATGGTCATGCAAGAAGACTGGGTTGGGGGGGAAAGCACGAGACACTACACAAAAGGCTCAGCGGCTATACGTTAAGTTGCGGGGCGTAACCGTGGCGAGACCCCAGGCTGACCTTGTCAAAGTAAGGTCCACGGTCTGTTGAGGGCTCCTTGTTCACTTGATGTCGTGTGCCAGCTCCTCTTCCCATCATGCCGCTGTACTCCGTAGCATCTGCTCGCTTGTCCATCATTGTCCCTGAAACACCCAAAGGTTACCCCCCAGGGTCACTCGTCACCAAAGCTGTTACACACCTCCCCAGCACACTTGAAGATTACACCCAAACCCAAAAAGACAACTTACCTCCAGGTACTTCCATCTTATTGCTAGGGAGGGCTTCTTCAGGGCTGTCTCTCTGTAAACAGACAGAATGAGTTTGCTTCTTTAGCAAATCACCTAACCCCCGCTCATCTCAGATGCTTCACCCGCAGATACTTACGGGGAAATTAATGCCGCCAAATTGCTTTGCTATCTGGTTCATCCAAGTGTCGTCCGTCTTGCTGCCCCCCTTGTTAAACTGTGGAGTTGGGGAGAGCTTCCGTTAGGCTTTTACATAACAGAACCGGGGCTAACTTCCAGCCGATGGGGACGCTTTAAACCTAAGGGTTACTCAACGTCGATGAGACTACCACCATACCTTTGGCGTGGCCTTCTTCATATAAGACCAGTTCCCAGACTGGTTAGTCTCCTGGGAGGCGTTGTTCCACATCCCGATCTCCACATGGCCCTTGTTGTCCTCCCAGGCCGTCTGGCTTGTCGCCTCGTCAGGACACCAGCAGTCTTGCATAGGTTTGGGTACTACAATAACCAGCACAGATTCAATTTCATTTATGGTTCATGGGCATCAGAAGGGGTTTTGAGGAGACCCCAGAATCCGCCACCCCGCTCACCTGATTTGTGCTGAGACTGCTGCCCCCAGCTGCTGTTAGGGCCTCCAGCGGACTCCTCCCAACTGGACCCAGTGTCTGCTAGCTTGCCCCAAGCTGCTGTGCCATTGTCTACTGAGACTGGGGGACCAGTGGAAGGCTCGCCCCAAGATGATTCACATTTCGGTGTCCTTTCATACGGCTCTCCCCACCCTGCAGACACAACAGTATTTCCGGTAGGACCAATGTACACTTGCTACAACAAACTCACGTACAGATGACGTCCTAGTCAACACTCCTACTAAAACACAGTTATGTCCTCAACCTTCTGCAAGTCAGAGGCCTGGGGGAGCTGCAAAGGGGAAAGAATTCTGAAGTGTTGCTTAAAGAAACTTCTCAGTGGCTCTTTTCAGGACATGAAACTTGCGACAAAGATAAGATCACGGTTACCACAGATGACAAAGAAATGAAGTAAACGAAGAAGAGCAAGATAAAAGGCAGAGGAAAGGTCTATGTGCAAGTACTAACGGCTGCCTCACTGCTACTCTTCATGAACTACCACCGTAGCCTTACATTAGATCCTCCACCATCTTGGGATGCTGCACATATTCACATGCAGAACTGGTTCACAAGCACACAGGCCATGCAGAAGACGACCATTGAGCACTGCTACCCCAGTGTTAGGCTAAACTGCTCAAAGTTGTAAGTGCAACAGGTGAACCTGGTTGCACAAATGTGCTTATGCTTGATACTTCTGCCCACCTCAGCACTAGAGGGGACCTCTTTCCACTTTCACCATCCAATACATGCTCCAAATTCCTGCTTTAAAAATAACCCCGTGCATGGGTGTCCTGCAGCTCGAGTTGCAGGCATATGACCGCAATGTCAGCTGGGAGGAAACTTTACCCTTTATTCCTCCCTTCCCTTCATGGTGCACCTCTCTTAAAAACACAGCTCTCGTGGCTGTGCATCGGTAGTATTTTGCCATCGGAAAACAATATTTTCGGTCATTGGTTACAAACGCAACAAAAAGTGGCTGCAAACCTTTGTTGGATAAACTCTGAACGTTGTGCTTTCCACAAGGGGAACGCATATAAGGCCTTGAATGGACACAGCTGAACAGAGCATTCCAAAGAAATGAGGTCATCCTTATTAGAGCTGCCTAAGATTAAATGACAAGGGCCACTGAGCACAAGCCTCTAGAGGGAACCTCACCAGAACTGAAGGTCTTGTCTTTCCCTGGGAAGGAGCTGGGAGGCGCCTGGGCCTGCTGTGGGGTTGTAGGGGTCCCTGTGTCACCCCCAGCACCAGAACCCCATAAGTTGACGCTGCTGGAATTATACTTGCTGGGATCGCCCCAGGCCGAGGTGCCGTCGTCGATCGCCATCTTCCGACGGATGGACTCAGGGGAAGGCTCCTCCCAGCCTGTTGGCCCATCCCCCTTAGGTGGTGCTGGAATTGGCCCACCGAGCCAGCCAGAGGGTTTGTTGTTGCCAGGAGCCCCAGATGGGCCAGACGCAGGTTCCTGCATCTTGTTCCAGTCTGGAGAGCCATGTGAGGTGGAATCACCTCCCCAGCCAGAGGCGGACTGGTTTCTCTTACTGTTCTCCATACCTTTACGTCGAATTGTGCCAGTGCTTCCCGACTCACCCCAGCCCTGCTCAGTCTGCTTGGGGGGCTCAGTCCAGCCCTGGTTCTGGTCATTCTGTTTGGGTGGCTCGCCCCAACCTCGGTTTGGGTCGCCCTGCTTGCTGGGCTCCCCCCAGCCCTGGTTGCTCTCATTAGCGGGTTCATCCCAAACCCGGTTCTGCTCGCCCTGCTTGGTGGGCTCACCCCAGCTCTGGTTCTGGTTGTTCTGCTTGGTGGGATCACCCCAGCCCCGGTTCTGCTCGCCTTGCTTTGAAGGCTCTCCCCAGCCTGTTGGACCATCATTCTTGAAGGGAGCACTGCCTGATCGATTGTTGCGATGGCCCGTCTCACTCCATCCAGAGCCTGAACGGTCACTGTCGCTGTCCCAGCTGCCAGATCCTGATTTCTGGGGCTCCACCCAGTGATTCATCTGAGAGCTCTCCCCACCCCACCCCTCAGGTCCAGCTGACCAGCCTTGCTTCATCTTCTGAGTACCACTCCACGATTTGTCCTCCTTGTTCGAGCCTGAAGACTGGCCATTTCTGGCTGAACCATCTTCCCAACTGTCCTGTCCACTCAGACCTTTGGCACCCCCCCATCCCGAGGGAGATTTCAGATCCTCCCATCCAGTTGTGGCTGTCGTGCTACTGCTGCTAGGGGTAGGGGCAGCCCCCCAGCCCCCTGTGCCAGCATCTGGCTTTTTTTCAGCAGTGATGGTCGTATCCCAGGTGGTATTCTGCCGGACTGGTGTTTGACCCCAGCCATTGTTAGACAGAACCCGGGGATCAATGTCAGCCCGTGACATCATATTCTGCACCAACCCTGAAGTGTGGTTTGCCTTTTTGTGACCGTTGCCACGATGATCATCCTTTTCTCGGTCCCCACGGCTGCCGGTGCTACTGTCAGCACTGCCTTCGCTGCCCCCTGCTGGTCGGGACCAGGTGCCGTGAACCTGCTGCCCCACGGCACCGAGGGCGTCATCCTCAAGGGACTTCCAGCCGCCCGTTCCCTTCTTGTCCGCACTGTCGGCGTGGTGCCGCTGTCTACCACCGGGCATGGATGTCCATTCCCCTTTCGAGACCCTGGCTCCAGCGTTGGATGAGGAAGACGAGGATGAGGAAGAGGAGGAAGTACTCTCCCAGGGACGAGGGGCCGATGCAGGCCCAACGTTGCCACCAGTGTTCCAGGTCATGGTCTGTATAGTCTGCGTGGCCTTGGGGCCAGAGTCCCACGCTCCATTCTGAGCCCTGGAACCGCTGTCGTTGTCGCAATTACCGAAGGAGGCGGCGCCGTGAGCCGCAGGGTGAGCCAGGCTCGCATTCACAGTGTCAGACACAGCTGGGTTTTCCAGGACAGGAGGTTTGTCACTCGAGTAGGTAGTGCCCGTCTGCGCTGCCCACACCACACCATGAGATCCGCCGTTTCCTCCCTTGCCGTTTCTGGGGACAATGGAGGGGGTCCGGAATTGGGCGGAGTCGACCCCTGCACCTGTGTGCCACGTGGAGGGCTCGTCCATTTCCAACGAACCAGTAGAGTTTGGTAAACTGGAGGTCACGCCGTTAGTAGTGTTGCTTGGTCCGCTTTTTTCAGTGTTAAGGTTTTGAATTTGCCCACCAGTGGCTGCGGGCTCAGAGCAGTCTTCCTGGAGTGCACTCCCCCAGACTGAGGGATCTGCTTCTGTGGCACCTATCAGCCCAGAACTCTGTGAGATCGACCAGGAGCCGTGGCTGGCGTTTGCGTTCAGAGCGCCTCTGCTGGCTAAGGCCTCCGCAGGGCCCTCGCACTCACCCACGGTAGGGCCGTGCGTCACACCCCAAGTCCCCCCCTGGCCTCCATTGCCAGCATAGTCGCTGCCATTTGCCACTGTGAAATGAGACACGGGCCCGTGGGCCTGTTTGCCATCGCCGCCATCGCCCTTGGCAACAGTCGCCCGGAGATTCTTCTCCGAGCTCGGGGCGGAGTCGCCATCAACACACTCCGAGGCCAGATCTGTGTTGCCGCTGTGGATCGAGGGCCAGACCTCTCTGTCGCACCCGCCCACGATGACGCCACCACCCCAGGGGACATCAGAATCGCTTCCTGGGGAGCCAGAGTTCCACAGGTGATTCTCATACTGGGTGCCCAGGCTGGTGTGAGCCACATCTGGAGGAAGAGGGGGAGGGGACAATCATCAAGGTTAAGGCAAAGCGGGCAAAAGTCTGATAACAGTACAAGTTCAAGTTCTTCCAGTGCTCATGCCAGCCTTAAATTTTAGAAGGGAACAGCGGGCACTGCCAAATACGGCAACTAGCCAACACCCGGCCACCATCTGAACTTCCAAAAAAAAAAACTGCTTCTAGAGATGCTGATATTTCAAGAAAAGGCAAGGGAGGACGGGGGGGGGGGGGGGGGGGGCAAAAGGCAAAAAAAAAAAAAAATTTAACCGTTCTGGTTTGGAGATTGGCAAACGGATTAACGGAAA
>JABFDZ020000049.1:11687061-11705088 GCA_019775955.2 Pollimyrus isidori
TTGCCCACTGCTAAAAAATTTTTAAAATATGACGCGACCCCCCACAGAGCTCGCTGAGGCCCCCTTGTGGGCCAGGACTCCCCTGTTGGGAACCGCTGCACTAAGACACAAACAAAAACCATGGTCACCCACAGATGGAGGGGTTCCCAAACTTCATGTCCATGGGCCAATCTAAATCATACAAAAAAATTTGCATAAACCAGCGAGACAGGAATAGGGTCAGGGGTTCGATCGCCTCCACTAAAAGGCCAAAATCACCTTTTCACTTAGCTGGCACGACAGCCATCAGAGGTCTCAGGTTGGGCCTGAGATATATCAAGACACAAGGTCCTGTCCTGGTCACGGAGAAGACCTGGTTTAGGATAACGGACCACTGGTAATGTCTATCCCTGTGGTAGGGGTGGACAAGGGGTGCAGTTTTAGTAAAGGAAGAACTAAAACCAGCACTGAGACCCATTCAGCCCAAGATTAATAAATACACATTCGTATAAATTATGAGTAGACTGCGAATACTATACCGCTCCACTGCAGCCCGGCTAGATATCTGGGAGGATCCAGGGATATGGATTCTACCTGGAGGGCAACCGCCTCTGTAACCTGCGTTATAGGATGGACTAAGTGTAGGTAGTCAAGGGCAAAAGTTGTCAGCGAGTGGTGGCAGAATTCATTTAGCTTAAGTAACATGCACCTTTCACAGAGTTAACTACCATCTCATGGAGTAGACCGGTAAACGGACACATACGCAGGGAGGAAAGTGAAGGGGTCCATAGGTGGTACTGTACCTCCCCTACAGACCTGCAGAGTCCCGTGCATTTCACAGGGTCTCATGCGTTTGGATTGTTCCTCCCGCAAATACTTTGTTTTCTCATGCATCCATGTTTAAGTTTCATACCTACATAGTCTTGCTCCAGCCATGTGACTATCAATTCGACACATGTCTGCACACACATGCTCACGCATTTATTAATTTTACAAGCATGTAAAAGTTTTATCGCCATGTAAATATTGTGTAGGGTCTGCAAACTACGCCAATGCTTTTGATGCAGCTTAATTTAGGCTTGTAATCTAGTTAGAGATTTGATGTAAGATTTCTTGCGCAAGTGTCACGAAAGAAGCGTGAGAGCTGGCAACCCTATCAGTAAAAATTAAAGCTGTTTTAGCGCATGCATTTCTCCATCGCGGATACATCGCACATTATCTTCAATCATTTAATGGTCTTAAAATGTCCTGAAATCAACCAGATTGAAAGAAAAAAATCAGCATAAATAAGACATTTCATAAGCTCCAGTATGGCAAAATGTAGCCATTCCTCCAGCAAACTGGCCCGGTCAGAGCCAACAAGCTGACAGGGTGGCGAGCTCGTATACCGCTAGTCTCCCTTTAACGCGTCGACAAAAGTCGGTGATTCAGTCAGAAAAATCACCGCCGTATTTTTCACAGAAGTCTGGCATCGGTTTGTCCTTTTTTCCCCAGAAATTAATCTGATTCCATCACAGTGCAGTCACGATGAACCACGTTTTTCGATTTACGAAGAAACTTTCGCTACTTCATTAATGCACCTGCAGTTCAAACTGCACACAACCACCACGTAACAGCCGAAAATAGACATAATCCCCAAACCCGTAAGAAAGGATTTAAAACGGACATTTAAATAATTTCACTAATTAGAATAACCGACTCAATATTGCTTCTGACGCCATTGTATATTTCTTTGAGTTGCTAAGGCATTTTGTCGAGAACAACCTAACAACGTTACAGGACGCTAGTTTGATTCATCCAGGCAATGTCGGGTTGATTAATGCATATAAATCGTCTTATGTGAAAGTGGTCTCCTGCTTTGAACTTGGACTACAGCCATAATGCTCCTCTGCATGATCTGCATGCCGTGTACTGGTGTTGCTCCGGCCTCAAACCTTCATATCCGGTATTTCTCTTTAAAGAAGCGCAATCACTGGCCCTTGGGCATCATATCAACCAAAAAAACATTTGGCAGACCGACAGTTGAAACCGAGTATATGCAGCGGATTGCGGCACACCGCTTTGTTTCTACTCCTCGCAGCGTAAGGGAAATACACGAATGCACAGGTGTAGAAACGAAAGGAATACCTCTGCAAACGCCCAAATAATAAAACTGGGAAGATGCCCACGGACAAAGATTATTCAAATAGCTGGATTACGAATTAGTTACAACATGGATATTTCAGATTTTGCAGGAAGTGTTGGTGTCGAAGCGTGCGTCCTAGTTTTGACAGCCATCATCACTGATAGTGCCTTTCCAGCTAATTCAACGAAACCTCGCATATATCTACATGAAGCGCTGTACTGTGGATGCAAATAGGGGAAAAGCTGCACAGATCACCTGCCGAAAGCACGCAGTTAACTTACCAGGCTGAAAGCCACCGTGAGCGATCCAGTCGCCTGCTCCCAGGATTAATTAATGCCGTGCATGCTCCACCAGCCTTTCTACCGAGATTATGAAAGCTTGAAATCTGCGGTCCACAGCTGACGTGCAGTAAGGTGCTAGAAAAGGGCAGGTGAAGGTGAAGAAGACCTTGTATTTGTTTTCCTGTCTCAATTCCGTTTTTTTCTGGTTCGTCTATCAGGGGCAGGGTCACATGTTGCCGTGAGCGTCGGGCCAGAATCACATGACCTAATATATGAATCACGTGATGGACCCTGAGGACCCTGAAAGCGCCGGAGGGGAGGTAAGCGTGAAAGGTGGGGATTGAACATTCTTCACGCAATACAAGTTGCATGACAGGCGGAATACCTTAACGCAAAGAAAGGACTCCCTATTGCGATTCAGATCTGAAAAAATGTCAGGCAGCAATAAATGCTTATCGGGTATTGTGTGTACTTTGATCTTGGAGTCGTGCCAGCCGCAGGTTTTACTTCCTTAATAACTGTGTCGACATGATAAATCTTCCTGGCCGTGGAGGGCCGGGCTGTCAAACACAGTATCCAACACACTTTTGCTATAAACGGCCCCGTACTACGAAGCGGAGTTATTGGCCAATCAGGGTAACTTGTTGGATTTAAGATGCCAGTTTAAATGGATTTCGTATTCGTTCACTTACATTTTACCCAGACTACCTTAAATCCGAGGTTACCCCGATCAGCCAGTAACCCTGCTTCGTAGTACAAGCCACTGGTTTATGATCATAAAACAAAGCCCAGGCATTCCCCATATAAACCGGTATAGTTTGTTGGATTACCACCAACAGATGTTTTATTAAGACGCAAGCGATCCAACTATGCCATCTAGCTACCATACATGAAGTTAGAGCGGATATATAAATAAGTGGACACATTCAAACGCACTTTACGAATAAAGCTTTTAAGTAACTAAAAAACCGACCCCTTAAGGTTTAAATGTAGCTTGATTGTAAATTAAATACTAATTCCTACATGTATGAGTGCACAATCCATTTCATGCGTATACATGGCGGAAATATAGCAAACCAGTTGGTATTTAGATATAAAATACCATCTATTAGTAAAACATACGGCAATAAAGATTCCGATTGTAAATTTGAACAGATTACACGCGAGACAAGAGGGAGAATGTTTCATGTTTTGCTGAAAAACGTTTATTGTCTTCAAAACAAAGTTCTCCCCTCCGCAGTATTCAGCATGAATTTTAAATTAAACGTGAAGGAAATGCAAAAAAAATAATAAACGTGAAAGAAAATATTCACAGTCACAATTAATTCCACAAATAGACTCCATGTATCACCATGCCGCTCTTCAACAAGACACTCCAGTTCTACCAGTAATTGCTGTACGTTCAGGCTACAAATATACTCGCACACCTAGACAGAATGGGGTACATAACGACATCGCTTCCGGCAAGCTATGCAGCAAATTTCACATCTATAAAGTGCTTTCACTGTACAACGCTTTTACCATACGCTTGCTTATCAAAGTCGGTACTCCTAGATTTAAATTTACGGTGTTTAAAAAGTAGACTAAGGATTCTCTAGACCCTTGTCCTTCGAATGTCGATCGACATACAAAACAAGTTGTCACTTTCGCCTTTTCAAGTAGCTAATCTCTTAGCAATGCTGCGGATAATTGCATGGTCAAATCAATACCTTTATACAGAATTGCATTAGAAACCTCAGAAGACAAAATTATTGCAGGAGGGGGGGGGGGGGGCAGTATTATCTTTACATGCAGTCTTCTTACCGTCTGTGTATTTACAAAAATGTATTTCCTGTACAATACTGACATTGTTACAAAAAATGACTTGAGTAAATTAAGTCAACTGCAGTGTCTGAGATTCCAAACAGACCGTTTTATTTTTGGTCGTCTTTCTCCTTCTCCTTCTCGTCCTTCTCCTTCTCGTCCTTCTTCTCGTCTTTGTCCTTCTCCTTGTTCTTTTTTGACTTCTTCTTCTTATGTTTGTGTTTCTGCCCCTTCTGCTCACTCTCAGACTCGTTGCTGGTGTGCTTCTTGTGTTTTTTGTGTTTCTTATGTTTCTTGTGCTTCTTCTTGTCCTTCTTGTCCTTTTTGTCCTTGCGCTTCTTCTTGCTGTCCTGGCTGCCGCCGGAGCTGGCGCTGCTGCTGCGGGCATGGCTCCCCGAGGGGGAGGGGCTGGCACTGGCACTCGGGCTGCTGTCCGGGCCCCGGTCCCTGGCCCTCTGCTCTGCCCGTCCGTCGGTATCCGAGGCTTCGCTGTCACTCTCACTGTAGTCGGGGACGAAGGCCGCCTCGTCGGTCTCGCGGGCCAGGTCGGAGGACAGCCGTGTGGACCGGACCGAGGGAGGCTTGGCTTTGCTGTGGTCGCGCTCCACACGGCCTCCAGCCCGATCCGTCTCAGTCCTGGGTTCAGGGGAGCTGGCCCTATGGGGAGCCTTGTGGGAGCTGTGATCCTTGTCTCTAGAGTCCCTTGTCTCCCTTGTGTCCTTACTGTCCCTTACATCTCTAGCCTCCCTTGTGTCCTGGTGCCTGTTGCTCTGCCCTTCTTTGCCAGATGACCTCTCAGCCTTCCGAGATTCAGACTCTTGTCTTGGTAGCTCTGGGACACTCTGAGACGGCCTCTTTTCCCGGTTGGGGCTGTGCTCTGACCTCCGGGACTCTGAGGGCCCAGACCCCCCCGACCCCCTCTTTGCCACATCTGTGTCCCTCTCTCTCTCTCTCTCTCTATTGCGGGGAGGCTGGTTGTGCTCCTTTGAGGGTTGTGGGGACTCCCGCCTTTTGGCAGGTTCCCTGGGTTTGCTGTCTTTGGGTTTCGATGAAGAGTGATCCCTTTGGCTTGGCCTGTGCTCTGATCTCCGGTCAGAGCTAGCAGAGCTACCTTCCTTACTGCCAGGCTTCCGTGATGTTGCATCACCTTTGTCTGCTGGTCTGTCCCTAGAGGAGTGAGAAGCAGAGGAGCTGCTCCTATCACTTCCATGGTCACCGCCACGTTCTCCCTCTCTCTCTCTGTTCCTCTCTCTGTCTGTGCTCGGGACCGTAGGTTTCCTTTTATCTGCAGACTCCCTCTCTGCAGTGCTCCGCTCTCTCTCCCTCCCCTTCTCCCGTTCTCTCTCCCACTCCTTCTCTTTATCCCTCTCTTTGTCATTTGGAGGGGAGACCTTTGCAGGCTTAGTTTCTGTCACAACTTCAACCTTCACAATCTCCTTAACAGCAGGAGTAACTCGTTCTGGCTGCGGCGAGTTCTTGTCATTGGCTCTCACAGCTGTACTTTCAGGTGCAGCCGGGGCAGGTGTGGAGTTGTCCTTTCCTGGGGGCAAGGATGCCTTGGCCTCCTCATCCTCAGATTCATAATCTTCCTTTTCCCATTTGGAGCGAGGAACTTGGATCATGACTATCTCATCTTCTGCAGGAGTGGAGCTGTCATTAGTATACTCCTCCAGAGTCTTCACCACAGTTTTCTTCAGGTCCTGCTTCTCCTCGACCTTCTTGATGGGACTTCCCCCTGTGGAACTTGTACTAAAATCAAGAGAGAAATGCACAAAACATTGCAAAATGTCCTCATAACCAACAGGCAATAAAACACTTTGTATATATACACACACACACACACACACACACACACACACACACAATACACAGATTTCACATTTTCAAACAATAGAAATGGTCTTACCTGGTATAATCTACCAACAAGCTGGAGCCATCAGGAGCTGGTATTTTCCTACGGATCTTGCTCTTTGTCTTCTCAGGTCTGCTCTTTCCAGCACCATCAGAAGATTCCTCTACAATAGGTGCGCTATCCGTGCTCCCTATCTTCTTGCCAATCTCACGGTTAATCTTGATCTTCCTCAGAGGCACAGGCTTTACCTCCTTCTCCATCAGAGGTCGAATAGCTGGTCTTTCTTTCTCTGCCGGCTTTTCACCCTCAGGCTTGGGTTTGGGTTTTGGGGATCCTTTGGCTACGTCAGTCGCCTCAACTTTGGGCGATTTGACCAGAGCGCCATCTGGCTCCTTCTCTGGAGCTTTCTCCTCTTTTCGTTTCCTTTTCTCAGGTTTGGCTTCGGTGGTTTTGTTGGCCGGCTTATCCTCACTCTTGATAGCCTTCTCAGTATCTGTCTTGGGCTTCTCATCCTTGCTGGGAGCTTTGTCATGTCTGGGAGCCTCCTTCACATGCTCTTTCTTCACCTTTGGCTCTTCTTTTACAGGCTTGGACTCCTGGCTATGTTTTGTGGGCTTTTGTACCGCCCTTCGGGTTGGTGCAGCCTTGTCCTCTCTCTGTGATGTGTGCTGCTTGCCAGAATCCACTTTCTGAGAGAAGTCGTCCTTTGCCCTTTTGACAGCTGGCTCACAACGGGGTGACTTTTCTCGATCCAGGTCTGCTTCTTTCTCCCTGGAGGACTTTGAGGTCTTTATAGAGGACTCCTTCTTAGGGGCATTTGCCTCTGGTTTCCGCTTCAGCTTCTCACTTTTACCTTTGACTTTTTCCCTGCGATCCTTGTCTGAGGTAGCCTTGTAGGGCACAGTTGGGCTCTCCATGGGTTCATCCCTAACAGGCGTAGCATCATCACGACTGGAGGCCATCAGCATCCCATCTCCCTTCCGGTCCTCCTTCCTCCCATCATCCATGGAATCAGAGTGGCTGAAGGAATCTCCCTCCTCTCCTTTCCTCTTTTTCCGGTGCTTCTTGTGCTTCAAGCCTTTGGGATCTCCAGGGCCACTCCCGCTAGGCTCCCTATCTTTGGGACCCTTCTGTGGCTCTTTCCCTGCATTGCCTACACCTCCAATGCCGTGTCCCTCCTTAAATGGAAATTTGTCCTGGTAGGCCGGTGGCCCATGACGACCTCTTGGGAGTAAGCTATGGCTCTGGCTGGGAGCAGAGTACTCTTCCCTTCTCCCACGTCCATACGGTGAGTTCTCCCTGGGCCGTGGTGGGGCAAACCGTTCTGGAGTGAATGGTTCTCTGCCCGCTGGTGGGGCCCTCCCTCGAGGCATGTTGCCAGGTGGATTGCTGTAGTTCTTGAAGTATTTCTCATACCATTCCCGGTACTCCCTCTCCCATTCCCTGTACCTCTCCCTCTCAAATGGATCTCCCTGGTCAATGCTGCGGCCATAATATGCCTTGGCATCATATGGAGGTGGTTCCCGGTAGCGGTTCACATACTTGCGATCTCCATCAATCTGCAGAAGAGGCATGGGCTTCTTTGGCGGAGTGTGACTCCTGTAAGCTGCCGGCGAGCGTGACCGTGAGCGGTAAGCCCCTCCACTCGTGCTGCCACCGTCTCGGCCCCTGTAGGATGGAGAGCGAGTGCGGGAGCGGTGGTAGCCATGGGAGCGGGACCTGGAACGGTAGCTGCGGCTGCGGCCTCGACCTCCACGCCGAGCATATGGGGACCGGGAGTAGGAGCGGGACCGGGACCTGGAGCGGGACCGGGACCTGGAGCGACTCAGGGAACGGGAGTAGGAGCGAGGGGACCGGGACCTGGATCGTGATTTGGAGTAGGAGTAGGAGCTCTCGCTATATGATGACCCTCTATAGGGAGACTTTGACCTGTAAGGAAGGAGGTTTGAACAGGTAATCAGACACAGAAAAATGTGACTAATTCAGACTCCAGCAAAAATTCAAGGCATTTTACCTGGAATATGAGCGCCGCTGTTTCTGAATCTTCCTGTACGCCAGTAATTCTTTGGCAAAATCATTGGTGAATTCCTCAAGCTTAGACTTCTCCCTGGCAATGAATTGACAGTGCGAACTATTTATTGAAAACAGGAAGGAGATAAAACTCGACAGTTAAATCAGGAAAGGGCATCATGTCATCATTACTACAAGACATCACAGGCTAATCATTCAAAATACTGCCATCATATTTTAAACACAAGATCAATGAAATATGAAATACTATAATAGGAAAGCACAGAGAAGATTAAACCAATACGGTGTGGCCATTGGCTTAGAGAAACTCTTTAGATCATCAATACATTAGATAAACATAGCTTAAAAACTCACTCTTCCTTCAACCTGCGTTGCTGCCTATAGAACTCTTCCTTGGACAGGAAAGGTGCCGGCGTGAGCTGGGGTATGGGGTTGCCGATGGGGGGCTGAGCCCCAGGGGGCACCCACTGGGTGGACACCGCAGCTGGGGCTGGTGGGTAGACAGGCGGTGGCACGTTGTAGTTGGTGGCAGGTGGCTGCCCTGTTGGGTACTGCAGGGGGTATGGCTGCGGGGCCAGACCAGGCGGCTGGGGCATGGCATGTTGAGGTGGGGCAAAGAGGGAGGGGGTAGGCATGTAGACTGGGGGCGGCACTGGGAGGGGTGCCTGCAGCCGCTGAGGACGGTCAGAATGAGAGCGCCCTCTGCCTGAAGTCCTGGAGGGGAATATGTCAAGATTTTTCTACAATGCAAATCTTCAGTAGTAATGACTGAGCTGAAATGTAGGCACAGGAGACTTACGTGTCCCAGGCAGGTCTGCTGGGCCGGGGTAGGTTGGGGCGAATTAGCTGCCCTACAGAGTCAAAAGTAAAGTCAAATCCACTAGATCCACCTTCATGCGAATGTTGAGCATCATTAAAAGGTGTCCAAACAGCCACCTTTCCCAGGATCCTTCACAAAAATCTTACCTGTTCTGGGGATGGAGTGGCCAAGGGAGTGTGGTTGATCCATCACTGGCACGTGAAATCCCTGCAGATGAAGGAAACATAAGGAACTTAAATGGCCAGTCAGAAACGCCTTCGGAGATTAAAGTAACATCCCTGTCATGTGCTTACCTTGACAGGGGCTGTCAACGGTGGGTCAGCGGACACCATTACTGAGGGTGCTGGTGGGACATTCTCAAGCTCCCTGTGGAATATTTCAGATGGGAGACAAAAAATGGTTTAATTTCAGTGCAGTTTAACCTTTTTATGGATAAAAAGCTGCAGTGGGAGGAGTAACAAATCCCAGGACTGCATCCCAAACTCGGCAAGAGATGATGGGACCAATATTGGGTGGGACTCACTTGGAGAGCACAGGCTCCTCCTGCTTGATGGACCTCTGTGGGGAGGGAGAGGCAGTGCTGTAACCTGGCACACCTGCCACAGCAACAGCCTGCATGGAGGGGGTGCTAGCTGCAGCAGTGGGCGGGGTGGAGACCACGTGGGTCCCTGGTGCACTTGCTGCAGGGGTTGCCGGGGGAGGGGTGACAGTTGCCGTGGGTCGGGGAACGTTAGCCAGTAACGGATCTTGCTGCCGGGATGTAGGGGGCCTTATTGGCTGGACGGGCCGCTGAACCCTCGGCTGGGGTGGGACCACAGGTGCCGTCGGTTGGGCCGGAGCCTTGCGCATCCGTTTGGTGTAGCCAGTCTCGTTTTTGAAGTTATTGACAGCCTGGTGGGAGACTCACTTTCTTACATTTGGCCCCACGAGATGACAGGACAAACTAAAATAGATACACTGCTCAACGCCACTCTGACAATACTTCACTGTGAGCAAATATCAGTATTTATATTCATTTTGCAACACGGAGACACTTGACCAATTAGTTCAAGGCAGCAAATGAATATAATCACCTGTCGCAGGAACTTATTAGCAATTAAAGCATCAGGAGAAACATCAGATTGGTGGCAGGTGGGACACACGTGCTCTTCAGATTCTAGGAGACACGTTCTGATACCTGAAAGGGAAAGGAGATGATCGCGCTTTATCACCCATCACCTTCTCCTTGCCCACCCTTAGGCCAAGCAAGCCGCATCGAGTATGGGACTCACAGTCATCGCAGTAGCTGTTCCCGCAGCAGGGGATGACCACCGCGTCAGTCATCAGGTCTTTGCAGATCAGGCACAGCAGTTCATCTGGCACAGGGTCCTCCTCCTCCGAGGACGACGACTGTTCTGGCGGCAAGAACGGGGGCTTCTCCTTTTTGCCGATGGCATAGGCCTCTCTATATCACCCACGAGATGGGAACAGATTTGATACAGGACAGGCTCTCCTAATCTCAGTCACTATAGATCACAGTGCAGAGGTCACTGAACACAACAGAACACTTACGCGTCAATGGTGGGGATGGCGTATCTACCAGTGTTAGTCAACATGGCCCCTTTCATGCTGGGGTCATCCACCTCCATCATAAAGCTCCGTGGGATGCCAGTGCTCTTCTTGATACGCTGTGGTGCCTCAAAGCTCTTGTCCTGCAGGTATGATGGAGTGAGGCTGACTCACAGTAGAGATCTGCGCGTGGTTCGATTCAAGGAACTCCACATCTCACCCGGAAGCCCACACGTCACACGACATCCTCTTACCCCATTGGTTGGACAGTTTCGTATGTAGTGTCCATTTTTTCCACAGCGAAAGCAGGTATAGTTTGGGGGTGGCGGTCCCACCATTTTCTTCATGTAACTGCAGAGAAGACAACCTATTACAACCGCGACACACCTGGGGGGGGGGTGGAGGAGGTGTCCGTCACATGATAACGGCATACTTACTGAACAGGATCATATTCATGATTAGACTGTGACATCATAGCTCTAATTTTATCTTCTTCAGAAGCATTGGCCTCAGCGAGGTTGGCGGTCTGTGCAACAGGCAACAACCTTTATTTACAAAAGCAGGACCAAGAAAAGACAGACTGCTTCCATAGAGCTATTAAAGTGAGCACGTCCCATCCTGTAGAGCAGCTAACGGGCCCAAAGTTGAACGTCTGGGGAGCTGAGACTGACCAGCAGGCTACAAAGCCTTCAGCGGCACCCCCTACAGGTGGGTTAGGACTGTTGACCGCTCAGCTGCGTCTCATCATTTTGCCCTCCCCATACAAGGTGGGTTACAAGTGTAAGATGGATGCCACACTGTTAACCTGCTATTAATATTCAATGCAAACATCTGCATTTGTAGGACATTAAACAGCCAATAATATTTAGTGTGAAGGCGGGGGAGTGGGCAGGAGGAATTTATCAGGGGATTTTTATTTAAGTCATAGGTCTTAAAAACTAAGCAGACATTCAAATGTGGGCTTTTCAGAGACCTGACTTGAGATATTAAAATAGTTTGGTATATAAAGTCACACCCAGTCACAGAGATGCAGAAATATCTTGAATGTTTCTTCAAGACTTGTATAGATAATCACTGATCAGAATGGCATCCAACTATTGGCAGTTCGGGCATTAATGCTGAATCACCTACAGTGCTGTAAGCAACATACATCAGGTTTGTTTGCACAGACATAGCATCTCATTTGACTGCATTGCGATTTAAAAAGTTAGGGGAAAATCCACCGTGATTGGACATTAGAGCAGACCATGGCTTTGTTCAAACAAACCGGGGCACACATTCAAACAGAGGTTAAAGTGTTGCCCAGTACTGAGGTTCAGAATAAAACGCATCTCATGAAGGATTACTGAAAATCATGTCACTTTTCTGTCGCCAAAACTGGTCCATAAAATGCCCAAATCTTCATCAAAAATCTGGTTAACATTTTGAAAAAGTTCACTCTTTCCGCCAAATCACCCCCACAATGGCACAGGGTCAGCTCTCTACAGGACCAGACATGCACACGGTTGGGCGGACACCAAAGCCCCCACACTTCCTACAGGGGATACTGCACGGCAACACGGCCCAATAGTGATCAGACACAAGTTTTACTCTATGGTGGTTAAGAGGAACTGAGTAACCACCCTGCAGCCACTGGCAGTCAGTATCCCCACAATACTATCACACACAGTGTCCAACAAAAAGTCTTTCGAAACAAAAGAATTTCACCAAAGCATAAAAAGGCACATTTTGAAACAATAAAACTTTCATAAGGCTTAAAAAAAACAAAAAGTCAGTAAAGCAAAAACGGTGTGACGTTACACCAGACGCTACAGGGGAAATACGATGTTATTCTGAATGCTGTACTGCAGACGGCTCCTCCTCAGATAGATAACTGAGCAGTGAAATCCACAGCAGACCAAAGTCATTAACATCAGACACTTCCAATAACACTGTGGCCCATACATAGGCCATCGGCCCAGTTATTTCCATTTGGGACCAGTGTCAATTCCATGGAGTGCACTTGGGTGGCCCTTCATAGTAAAGTGACGCACATCAGCAGGGGTACAGGCCAGGGAGTGAGCATTGACAAAAAGCACAGGAAGGAGAGTACCTTAGACAGCTGGGCCAGTGTAATTGAAGCAGCAGAATCATCGATCTGTTTGCAGAAAATTGAAAACAGAGTTTAATGCTATTACAAAACACGATTTCACACACACAAAACACGCGCTGTACGGCAACCCTGGCGTCACAAAAGGCAGTAAAATGCAAATCCCCTACAATAAAAAAAGGGTTATAGAGATACATCCCTAAAGCATTATGGTGCAGTTTTCCCATTCACTAACAATGTTTTGATTCAGTTAAACTTCTTAATCTTGCATACACGCAATGTGAACCACAGTAAGGCAGCATCTATTTCACAACATGCAGGAACTATTTACAGCAGCACGGTAAGGTTAAGACAAGTGTGCTGCAGACTGAGAGTCTATAACTTCAAGCTAAAAGCTTTAAAGTCCCCTAAGCAAATCAGATTCACCATTACATGGCCTTATTTTAAAAAGGTTGATTTTGAATGCAAATGTGACAGCTTATCACTAATTCCTGAAGCACAGTTGCAAATGGGGGAGGACGTGAAAGGGGGGGGGGGGGTCACACACCTCCCAATGACGACTACCTCCGCGTTAAACGCCAAGGTTGTCACAAACACCTGGAAATGATCTAATCATAACACTGTGTTGAATCTGGCACCAGCTTACAAAAAAATGTGATAAAATTAAGGTCCAAAACCTACACATTACTGCACTCATTGTGAGGCAAGGTTAAGTCACACTCCGAAGAGGTGATACATAACAGGTCTGGGAAGCAGTCTGAAAATTCACATTTACAGACTGGCTCCTCTTGAGCATCACACGGACCAGGTCACACCTGCCTAAGGTCACGCCTAAAGTCCGTTGTAGTCGACTCACACCCCGATGAGAGTGCCTACCTTTGTGCTGAACTCACTTAAAAGTGAACACACAAGACCTTGCAAGAGGTGCTCAGAAATTGCAGAGAGATGTTTTATTGAGAAAGGTTGTGTTCTGCATGATACACAGTACTAAAACTGGTCAGCGTCGGTAAACAGTACACGCATTAAATACCCAGGAAACAACCCGACAGAATGCGAAGGTCGACTGTCATTGTGATCTAAGTTTATACTTCAAGGCACTTGCATTTGCATCATTCAAATAAAAAAATGAAAGAAAAAAAAACCAAAACGCACACTTGTTTGATGAATACACACATTTCTCAAGCTGCCTTTAAATCATGAAGTAACCCCCCCCGTCATTGCCTTTTAATCAGAAATGGAAAACTATGGCTCAGACAATGCATCATAAGGGAGGACCAAAGGTCAATTCACACCAAAAGCCACATGATTGCATTTCCAAGACTTTTAACAAGGACACATTATCCCCCATTCTTCCAAATTGTTTTGTAATACTCAAATTACAGCGTCACGTTAAATTTCAGCCCAGTAAAAACTTGATAAAAAAAACCAGTTTAACCAGTGCTGAATCTCAATCAGAATAACCATCTAGATATCAGTAACATTAGATTCAAGCTAGAAAAAAGCTTGGATGAAAGGCAGCTCATGACTCAAGGGCAATTTAAAAATAGTAACCAGCATATTGTCAATTCATAAACACTTTTATGTTCTTTTACCATTTTTCTGTTTCGGTGCAACAAAATTGACTTCATGAAATGTTTCCAAAAAATGGGTGTGAATCTGACCTTCAATAGTGTCATTTTAATATACAATACAAAGTGTATTCAGAGCCTCTGGTATTTTGTTATAAACAACTGGAAAAAAAATTGGGTGCTTGAGCCTTGCAAACTGCTGCTGCATCTTGGTAAAACAGTTGGGTGGTTAAATTCAATTCTCTCTGTGGAAGACTGGCATAACCTCACCACAGAAAAAAAGCAAAAATCCTCAGAGCATCAAGTCAGACATCCGAGCGTTGCAATACAAGGTGAAATTTAAAATATGACTCAATACATTTTTATTAGGAAACAAAAAAAACAACTTTTACAAAATGTAACACTTTAAGACAGACAAACTTTGAACATGCCATCATGTTCACTCGATACCACAATCACATGATCTGATCGATTACACAATAATCTGTACATTGTGTGCTTCACCCACGATATTCCAATATGAAATACAGTGCAACGGCATGCACAAAACAATACACACAGGGTTCAGTGCTGTGCAGTCATAAAATTAATTGCATTTATGCAGATCTTTACCATACAAAAAAGATACAACATTCTAACAGCAGAAGCACACGCTTCAGAGGATACACTGTTTCCCATACTAAAACTATAGGAATAAAGTGCTTTATAAGAATGTAGAAACAGTAGAATATCTAGTAAAAAAAGGTGAGTGTTTTTTACATACTGCTTTAGAAGGTCCACTTGAAGGTTCAGAGCGGTCACTGCAAAGCAGATTAAAAAAGGGAGGGTTACATCAACTGCCGAAAAACATTTTAAGTTAAAACTTCCATGCGTTAGACTTTACGTACGGGCACAGGGAAAAAAAATACACTTACATGACATATGTTTTGCTTGTGGACTTGACTCCACCAATGGGAATTCTTCTGATGATGACCGAGGAGTTTTTTGGAATGAGCGCTCCATCATCAGTGTACTCTACAGAAATGGATCAAATGAGCACGCACTCGATTATTCTCACGAAATCGGAGAAAACTGTGACAGAGAAAGTGACATTCTAGGCATTTGCTGTTTGGCTACAGTGGGGAAATGCACGCAAACGCATAAATGGCTTCCTATAGACTGTTAGCTGGTTCACGGGGAAACACCGCAGCCGGCTGGCAAGAGTTTGACACGCAAAATGGATTCCCGAAGCACGAGTTTGCACAGGGACTGAATGCAATGCGCATGCGCCAAAATACCAGCAAAGCGCTGGTTAGGTACTGACAATTAAATTCGAGTTACCGTGGATTGCCAAGGTCCCGGCATTTTTAAAACATAACATTCAGTGCAATCTTGTATTAGCGAGAAGAGAAATGTGTTCAACTATAATTCCTTCAAGGTATATCCAGGACACTGGTTCTGAAAACAAAGCCAACACACTCAGCGGCTCACGGGAAGACTATGTAGAAACTCACGCAACCCTACCAATTACAAGTAGCACATATACTACATTAACCCTCCCGGAGAACTGCGAGCAGAGGCCGCAAACCAGCTAGGCCGGATCCGCTTGCGTGCCCACGTGCGCCGATCGCAACAAGCAAGTTAAACCACCACGTTCGTGCCGAGAGGCTCACTTTAGCGGTGGGCGATCGCTTTGTTTCAAAATTAAAACTATTCGAATATTGTCAATTTTAATCCTTAAACGCCATTCTTTAGCATCACAAGGTACCCAAGTAAAATCCATCCATCAAAATATCCAGAGGTCGTCGTTTCGGAAAAAAGCACGTAAGCTTTACTTTCGACAAGTCTTCTAAATAGATGTAATGTTACGATGTTCAGTGTTAAGTCCAACCTTCCATACGGATTGTCTGTAAACATGGTTACTTAGTAGGCATATACTGACCTCCCACGCCATTTTACAACGTGTACTGAATATACAAACGTAGTGTTACTTACCCTCTTTAGTCTGGGCGTTGGTTATCTGCAAATCGCAGTCGGCGGCTTTGAGTTTTTCGCGACCCATGATCTGTCGCTTTAGGTCACTGAGCGTAATGTGTAGCCCATCAAACGTGACCGTGTCATAATTCAGTTTAGATGAGAATTTATAATGCACACAGGACATCGTGAAACCAGAATACACTAGCTGAATTGGCCTAACAAGGGAAAAATCCAACGTACAATCAAACCCTAGAGAATTCACCGCGATCACTCAACCTGCGTTTTGCGAACAACCGCTAGCTGGCTAGTTATGGATAACCATTATAAATGTAGATGATTCAACATGAGTCAGCAGGAGTAAAATGCTCTTCTCTTAATTAATCGAAGTGGGAAAGAAAGGTGGCGGGGGAATCATCAAACTACATTCACACCAATAAAAAGTCAACCAAAATTAAATGACAATCTCAAATAAAACTTCCACATCTGCAGTCTGTCAGTGTAAAGTGATCAAAGCCGCGAACGGTCTTCCAGATCCTTGGCAGAAAAAGAGTCCAGTTGGGTCCAAGCGACACCAAAAATCAACGAAACTGAAAATAGAGGAAGAGAGAGTAGCCAGAGAGTCCGAACCGCGATGGCGGCTAATGTCGGCCTCCCTCAGCGTTCGTGACTTCAAAATCAGTCTTTCTCCCTCCCCAGAACGTAGCACAGTCCAGTCGAGCAATTTAAGCAAGTCCTCGGTACTCCTCTAGAAATCCGTCGTGTCCGCGTCCGCGCAGGTAATGGCGGAGGGTGAAAAGCTTAAGGAGCTGAAATGTGACAAAAGGGGGAAGAGCGGCCTAAAATGGCCTCCCTTTCCCCTCTCACCAAAACAAAAAAGGCCGTCTACCAAAAACGTCGCATCCGCCTTACATCAAAACCTTAAACACAACCCTCCCCAAAGTGACCCACAATTTTTAATCATAATCCCAAAAGTAATATACTGTATTAACGACCTATTTTTAAAAGAAAAAAATCCGAATTAACCGTCGCCAGTATTGCCGCTTGTGTAACTACCAAATCTCTGAAAAGAACTATGGCGGCCAGCTCGGAAACACATCAGGGGTTTCAAAGGCAAAATGCAAGGGGCACGCAACCAAACGTCGTGCGTAATGACGCCATCACCTTCTTCTCTTGATTTATTGGCGGCTCTTTCTTCAACAGTAATGCTTTATACCGTCCCCTACATATGTGGAGTGTACATAACAAAAATAAACCCAAACCTTGTAACGACTTAAAATCTTAATTCTTTTCTCTGGCGCCATTTTAGTCTTCCGCCGTCAAAATTGCTCTGCCAAAAACTCCATACAAATAGAGCAAAATTCCTCCAGCTCCTTAATCCGAAAGATGTTTAAAACACAACCAACCTTAAAACCCCAGCACGCTTGCGTATACAGTATATGGTTTTACATGTGTATGGCCATAAATCCCACTTGACTTTTGACACGCGCATATATATATATATATATATATATATATATATACGCACACACACACACACACTCACCTAAAGGATTATTAGGAACATCATACTAATACAGCCCTTTCGCCTTCAGAACTGCCTTAATTCTATGTGGCATTGATTGAACAAGGTGCTGAAACCATTCTTTAGAAATGTTGGCCCATATTGATAGGATAGCATCTTACAGTTGATGGATATTTGGGGGATGCACATCCAGGGCACGAAGCTTCCGTTCCACCACATCCCAAAGATGCTCTATTGGGTTGAGATCTGGTTACTGTGGGGGCCATTTTAGTACAGTGAACTCATTGTCATGTTCAAGAAACCATTTTGAAGTGATTCGAGCTTTGTGACATGGTGCGTTATTCTACTGGAAGATGGGTACATGGTGGTCATAAAAGGATAGACATGGTCAGAAACAATGCTCAGGTAGCCCGTGGCATTTAAACGATGCCCAATTGGCACTAAGGGGCCTAA
>JABFDZ020000049.1:11738121-11762049 GCA_019775955.2 Pollimyrus isidori
TCCCTGAGCACACTCACAAATGTGTTAAAAAGTAACACATGTTGTGTTATTTTTAACACATTTGTTTTAAGAGTGTAATTACTAAATTACAATTATTTCCAGTAGATAATGCATATCTAATTTCATAGTGAAAACTTCAGTACTCCTAAACTCAAGTAATTTTCCGTTCCGCTTGTCCAAGTGGGGGTTGTGATGCAAAAACGTACGCAGAATTATTTATACTTCGTTAATTTTTGTTTGTCTCAGGGATACAGACGTGGGAATAGAGAGTGAGAAAGGGGCGGGGCTTGTAGGCGTCAGCTCACAGAGACAGCTATCACAACTGGTGTGTTCTTGCACGTTGCACATTGTTCTTGCACATTGTGATGATATTATCACTTGCTGTCGCGGCACCTCGGAAACAGGAACTGATTAGCGTGCAGTTTGGCTGAAGTTTTTTTTTTCTTTTCTCTTTTCCAAGGTACAAGAAGAGTTCCCTGGTATGATCTCAACCTGATGCTGCTATGGCCTCTCTTCAGCTACAACCAGAAAAGGCGCCGCGGATACAGCTGTCAGACACACCCCTAACACGGACTTCACATTCTCCTTGGAAATGTTTTTTACAGATTTATTTCACTGAAGAAAAAAATGCAATATACCTGAACATTTAAATCCATCTACCCATTTTCAAACCTACTTACCCTACTGGGTCGCAGGGATTCGGAGTCTATCCTGGATGCAATGGGCACGAGGCAGGGAACAACCTGGGATGGGGGGGGCACCCCTTCTCAGGGCACACTCACACACACCATTCACACACACATGCATACCTAAGGGCAATTTAGCAACTCCAATTAGCTTCAGCATGTCTTCAGACTGTGGGGGGAAACCGGAGTGCCCTAAGGAAAGCCCACGACGACACAGGGAGAGCATGCAAACTACACACACAATGTAACCCAGGCGGAAACTTGAACCCAGATCCTAGTGGCGACATGGGGAGGAGAACATGCAAACTCCACACGCATGGAACCCAGGCGGAGACTTGAACCCAGATCCTAGTGGCGACATGGGGAGGAGAACATGCAAACTTCACACACATGTGACCCAGGCAGAGACTTGAACCCGGGTCCCAGAGGTGTGAGGCAACAGTGCTAAACCACTGCTGCACCACGTCACCCCCAATTAGATCCCACAATAAATAATTAAACCCAATAAACTGAGAATACGTTATCAGCCGGTACTTGCTGCGCAACCGCTGCAGAGGATTCAAATGCAGAAGCACGTTTGGCATTTCAGCAGCTGAAACAGGCGCCGCTGTCCTCGTTATTCCATCAGCTTCCACACGCATCAAACTCACACCCTTGCTGCTGGCTTTCAGAGCTCTTTCTGGAGCAACGCCAGCTAACATCGAACTGCTCATCATGACCATGTAGTTGATACATCATTTTCCTTCCTGTACTCAACAGCCAGCAAGCCAATGTCACTTGTCAAATCCTCCACAAGCAGGCTTGCACTGGCTATCAGGATGTCTGGGAATTTTCCTGGTGTGCCGGTCATGTGTGGGCCGGTCTTTCTTCTCCAATCCAGGAATTATACAACCCATATACCAGAGGTGCCCAACCCGCTGGTTGATCTTGACATGTTTCCAGGTCGATTGCAGGAGATAATTAACTGGCCAACTGTTCGGTGGCAAAATACACCAAGGGGGACACCCCCCCCCCCCGATTAGCGGAACATTCCGGCTCTGCACTTTGTTGCCAGTCCTCCCCTGTCCACAAGCCTCTTAATGGATGTTTCTCACCCATGGTTCCTTGAAGGTAGAACAAGCTTACATCCAATCTCTTCAGTCCCTCAGGACATTCAAGGCATATTTTAGGACTCGTGTCTTCAGAGAACATCACAACCAATCGCATCTATTCACTGACCCTCAGCAGCACGCTGTGTTGGTTGACTGACCCATTGATGGAGTTTCAGCTGTACCTACTGCATGGTCTATCATTGTAGGTCACGCTTACAGTCAACCCCCGCAGACTTGGTGTGTTGGGTGCACCTGCTTCTTAACACAGTTGGCCTGCACCTCTAAACAGGAAGTCATGTGACTAGAACAGATCATACACACCGTGTATGCTGGGGCTGCGTGGTGTCTCAGTGGAAAGCAATGTCGTCTGATGTCTTCACGGTTAGGAGCGCGTGGCGCTTGCATGTTCTCCTCATGTCACGTGGGTCTCCTCCAGCACTCTGTGTTCCGCCTGCCGTCCAAAAACTTGCACGGAGGCTAACCAGTATCTCAAAATTGACCGTAGAAGATTGTGAGATGCGGACGGGATCATGAGGTTCAGTAACTGCACAAATAAGTGTTACAATGGCTAAGACACGTGATCAAAGTGATTCTAAAGATGGTGTGACTGCTGGCGCCAGACAGTGTGTTTCCAGGATCTCAGACACAGCCCCCCCCCCCCGGGATTTTCATGTATCGCACCGCTGAGAGTTTACAGAGAACGGTGCGGTAAACAAAAAACATCCTTTCGGGGCCCAGTTCCGCGGCCGAAAAGCACCATGATAGTGAGGGAGGTTAGAGGAGGACGGCCAGACTTGTTAAAGCTAACAGGAAGGGCCAAAGTGCCAAAATAACAGCTCAGTACAGCGGTGCTGCGCTGGAAGCTCCTCTGAACACACAACTGGTCTATCTTTAGCAGTTCAGGAGAGCAAAGGCGAGGGGGGTCATACGATGCAGGTTTACCTATTAATCTGCGTGCTGGGTGGAGATTCCCCAAGGTGGTATTTATTTGTACAGTTTTTCTGAAAAGTGTCTGTAAATCATTTACCTTCAGACCCATCTTGCACTACTTGCTGGTCACTCATCAGAAGCCCAGCCCAGCAGCTGCCGTACCCGAGTGTAACTCCCCTGCACCCCTGCACTCCCGACACGTCGTCCGCCTCATTTCCACGTGACTTTGGACAAAACCGCCTGTTAAATGTTAATGCGAATCCTCCAGTACCTCTTCAGACACGAGGTGCCCATGTCGTCTTAAAACACATCAGCACTATGACCCAGAGCCTGCCCCGAAACATTGACCAAAACACACGGCACAGATTTAAAGTCTTGCACCCTAGGATTGGGCTTAAAGGGGGCGGCGTGGTGGTGCCACTGTTAGCCATCTGGGACTTTGGTTCGGTCCCTGCCAGGGCTCCATGTGTGTGGAGTTTGCATGTTCTCCCCATTTCATTGTGGGGTTTTCTCTGGGTACTCTGGTTTCACCCCACGGTCGAAAAATATGCTGAGGCTAATTGGAGTTGACTGGTATGTGTGTGCCCTGCAATGGGTTGGCGCCCGAACAGGGGTTGGTCTCTGCCTCGTACCTGTACCTTCTAGGATAGGCCCCAGACCCCCTCCCCCCCTGCAATCCTGAATAGGCCAAGCAGGTTCAGAAGATGTTCGAATTGGCCTTAGACTCCTAGAGCTTTGTTCGCTGACAATACAGCCGCGTAATTTTTTAATTTTCTGGCTCTTTTTCTGCTTGGACATTTAATGACATATAACACAGGACCTGCTGATGTCTGCGATGCAGCTAAATCTTCGTTAAACCACTCGGGGGAAACCGATGCTGCAAGAGGAGCAACATGAAAACACTTCAGACTGAATTGCTTTTAAGCAACAGGGGGTTGTTACGATCACAGGCAGCCTTGCAGAAATGAGTGTGGGGGGGGAGGGGCTCTTATAAACCGAGGCACCTAGGGGTAGGTTTGTTGTTTCAGGGGCCCGACTCAAAAGGTCACTAAATAAGTAGCTGGCAAGTATTCAAACGACGGTAGCTAGCTAGCTGGTTAGCAGAGCACGCTGCTTCAGCGTCTCCCAATATATTTAATATTTAGTGCAGTGACAATGTGCAGCCAACAGGGGGCCCAGAAACCTCTGGGGCCCCCGCACCAATGTGCGGTTCGAGCGATGGCAAACACCTCTGCTGAAACCACGGGAGGGCCAGCAGACCCATCATCCGAATAATCAACATCAACGCGGAACACAGACCTGTCGACTCACTTCATTATGTTCCCGAGCTTTTCAAGTTAATTTCATAAGAATGCTGTGGCGAAAACTGAAATAAAAAGCCTTGGGGGTTAGTGGATGACAAGTTTGCCGTGTTTTAAATGTGTTTAAATTTAAACTTTGAGTGTAAATTGTAATTTTATTTGGAAAGACCCCGAGGCTTTCTAAGCAGGAGCAGCCCTCCGCAGCCAGAGAATGAGGATTTTAATCGTAGCGAATTTACTTGAATTAATCCAAAGCGGAGTTATTTTTCATTTTAATTAGCAGTAAATGGTAATTAATATCTTTGAAAGGAACTTCCTGTGCCAACACATTGTTAATTGGTTAATTATCTTTTACATTCATCCTAATCAAAATTTAAAAACATTTAATAACCGATTAATTTTAATTGCCCAGATTAGCCCATAATCCATAATATTGGTGTCCATGTTGATTTTATTCCTTCAGTTATTGTCCTCAATGATTGATGCTGTGTACTGTTGTGCAGTGACGTCTCTGAGTCGACAGTGTTCACCTGATGTGTTTCTACATCAATAAAAAGTGACCAAACTTCATGGTGGGTTTGCCGAAGACCACAATGTCCGGAGGGCTCACCTGGCATGAAGGTCACCCATGACCGTGTGATGCAACATGCGGAATTTGATTATTATTTTAATATTTTTTTTGCTTGATTGACATAAATTTGCAAGTAGTATCTCCTGCGATGATTATTAGGGGTCAGGGAACCGTCAAATGTCAGTTCTGTGGTCAACCAATCATAATGACAGTCATTCAATAAAAACATCAGTGATTGGGGCGTGTTCACATTGGATCAGGCCCTGTTTGTCAGAGAGCATCACAAGAGCAGATTGCACTAAATCAAAAGCAGGAGTGAAACACTCAGATATTCAGTAAGACAGAGACATGTCAAAATATCTTTTGCAACATGGTGTCATTTTCAATATGAAACAGCTACACTCAGCCTGCTATCCAGTTTCAAGCCCCTGTTAAGGTAGGACAGTGACTCAAGGCCCATACAGGCAGGGTTGGGTTCTTACTTCAGGGCTCCCACTCAGAAGGTCACTTTGTAGCTGCATACCCACCTCAAATACTACATCATTAGCTAGCAAGTACAGTCAGATGATAGCAGCTAGCTGGTTAGCAGAACATGCCGCCTCAGTGTCTCTTAAATAAGAAACAAGTTTATTTAATACTTAGTGCAGTGAATGTGTGTGGCCAACAGGGGGCCCCATGCACTACACACCGAATGGGGCTTAGTGGCAGGAATAGCAGCCTGGCCTGAAATGCGGTCCTGACCGTGGTTGGGCAGTCCCTTTACATTCCTGGAAGTTGGCAACGGCTAGGCTGGACGCGTCAGGGACCACACAGGAGGCATGTGCCGCCTCTGTTAATGTCTGAGAAGCTATTACAAGGCAGGCCCATCTGCTGGTAACCCAGAAACCTGCAGATGAGGTTTGCAAGAGAGAATGCCAAGATTGGGCATCCTCTCTCTCTCTCCCATTTGGGGAGATCTAAGGGGGGCAACTTGGGGTGCCCGTTGGTCCCAGCTACACCTAGTCAACGGAGCATCAATCCTCTTCCAATGCCTGGCATCCTCTGCTGTGGCCCTGCTGCTGCCTTCCACTCCTTAATCAAGCTTGAAGAGAGGAGGAAGAAAAGGGCCGTGAGACTGCGTGATCGATGTCCCGTAACACCAGTAAGGGGCAGTGTCCTACACAGCAAATCGGTTATCCCCGTTTTAACCCGCTGGGGGGGCTCAGGTCGCATGACGCATGAGGCCAGGCCCCGTCAGCACCCACCCAACTCCGCTCGCTATCACATGCACACGCTCAACAAGCAAACAGAGTCACCCTTCTGTATTTGATCCCTAGGTCTTCAGACAAAGATGCTTGTGTAAAGCAGCCTTCATCTTTGACTGGAATCTCGTTTCCCGGTCAGTCTGCAGACAAACAAACAGGGAACTGGGTGAAGGAATAAATGAATAATGAATAACACATCACAAGGGACGGGGGGGGGGGGGCACCCCACTGTAAATCTGTGCCTGGGAGGGGGGCTTCCTCAGACTGCCTTATCTATTTGAGAGTCTAATTAGCATAGAAATGACTCCAGCAATAAAGAAGCAATGTAGTCTCACCTGAATGCAGGTAATGCTCATAGCTGTGTTAGCGAACATAATTAATACTCATAGCTGTGTTAGTAAACATGATTAACGCTCACAGCCAAAGCTAGCTAACACAAGAAATGCTCATAGCCGTGTTAACAAAGATGGGCAACGCTAATGGCTGTGTTACAGCAAAAAATAGGTAATGCTTATTGTTGTGCTAGCAAGCACAATTAAGGTCCATAGCAGTGTTAGCAAACATAGAAAATGCTGCTAGCTGTGCTAGCAAAAATAGGTAATGCTTATTGTTGTGCTAGCAAGCACAATTAAGGTCCATAGCAGTGTTAGCAAACATAGAAAATGCTGCTAGCTGTGCTAGCAAAAATAGGTAATGCTTATTGTTGTGCTAGCAAGCACAATTAAGGTTCATAGCAGTGTTAGCAAACATAGAAAATGCTGCTAGCTGTGCTAGCAAAAATAGGTAATGCTTATTGTTGTGCTAGCAAGCACAATTAAGGTTCATAGCAGTGTTAGCAAACATAGAAAATGCTGCTAGCTGTGCTAGCAAAAATAGGTAATGCCAAAACCTGTGTTAGTAAACATAGAAAATTGTATTAGTTGTTTTAGGAAACACAAGTAATGCTAACAGCTGTGTTAGTAATCTTAAATAATGCTAATTACTGTGCTTATTGCAAACACAGGGAATAAGGTAATTTTGTGTAATCCATGCAGTCTTTTGGATAAGGTAACAAATGTAGCAGTCATAAATAATGTTTTAGGCAATTCCTGATTGTGATATGTTAACATGCTGTAGTGGAAGCCCCCAGGTTATCACTAGTACCGTATAGCATAGTAATAATGGATTAAATATAGTATACCTCATGAAAGTGATAGGGTACAGATTGCAAATGATGTAATATCAATCTGACATGTTTTATAAGGTGAAGATGAGTACATGATGCATATTATATAAGCATTAAATATGTAGATGATAATATTAAGAGGCATTATGGGTATTGATAGGGCAGAAGTGGGACATTCAGTTAGCATACACAGTCTGATGCCCGCCTCATGAGAATGTCGGCCCCTCAGTGAATTAGCTGCATTCGGTGCTGGCCCCTTCAAAAGCTTGGGCCATCTTGCACTGAGTACAGTATTACTCTTCTGTGTGGCAACATGCTAAGCATTTCCGGCTTGTCTTCCATGTTGCCCTGACTCGATCTGCCTGCCATATTCCCATCTGCTCCTGCTTCCCCCAGATCCCCATGTCCTCTCCACTCCCGTACATCGTCTGTTGTGTACGTAGAACTGACTTCTCTGGCTTACCTGACCTTCCACTCCATGAACCTGACCACGTATCAGCCTCTCAATATTGCTTCTGTTTGTCCTGGTCCTATTAAAACCACCAGCCACTGAGATCTCCCATGTTTCCTGTCACAACAGGATACCTATCCAAGAACGATACGAAGCCGTCAAACTTCCAGGATCAGCGGTAAGGTGCCTTCGGCCAGATCGAACAGTTAACCAACTTAGTCAGCCAGGTCCAGCAGGGTATTGCAGCTGCCGCTCTACTCCCAAGTTCACCTCACACTTGTGTCCCAGGATTGCCATTGTCACGCAAGAGCGTTATAATGGTGACCCAGACCAAAGTCGGGCATTCTACATGCAGTGCCGGCTCTGCATAAATCACCATCAAGCAATGTTCCTGGGTGACACCCATTGGGTTGATTTTTCCATCTTATTGCTGACAGGAGGAACCTGTGACTGAACGATTGCCCTCTGGACCAAGAAGAGCCCCATGCTTAGTTCATCAGTGGCATGCTTTCAGTGCCGTCTTTGGTCATCCGGCAGAGCAACGAAGACTAGAGATCACCTACTTGACTTCCGGCTGGGGAACCCAAATTCACCTTTGAATTTCGCATGATTTCCAAAGGACTGGATGAGTCACTATCTCCAGGTCCTCTACCGGCATGCTCTGAATCTTAATCTCTAAGCAGAGCAGGCGTCCCCAGGTAAGGACTGGACTTGGACATCAGTGTTTGTAAGCAACGACTACCTCGATCTCACCCTGAAGCTGCTCGGAACTTGCCTGCTCTCTCTGCTCTCAAGTTAGAACCCATACAGCTGGGTTGAGCCCCGCTATCCCCGTTGGAAAACCGCTGATGATTCCAGCAGTGACTTTGCATTTATTATAGGGAACTGAGTCATGCCTTTCATACCTGCTCCATTTGTCCCAGTCCGGAGTTTGTGCCTTCAGCCCAGACAGGAGCACTCAGTCCACTCGTCATCAGATGTCTGTTCTGTCTCCTTATTCTGCGCCCAAGGTTAACGGGTGGAAAGAACCTTGCTCGATTCTGGAGCAACAGGGAACACCTGGCATGATGCTATTCGATTCCCCCCTCAAGCCATTGCCTTCACCTCCAACAGTTAGGGGTGCAGATGGAGCTTTATACTGCCCTGCTGCGAATACAAGTCACTGCCGCCTACAGCAAGGAGTTTAGTTTCTTGGTCCTGTTGGTGGTCAGCAATGGTTTGAGCGTGAGACATCCCTGGTTGCAGCTCCAGAACTCCCATATGGACTGGGCTGAGAGAGAGATCAAAATCTGGTCTGCTTAGCTTCTCATGGATTGTGTTACTCTACCATGCAGAGTCTCCCCCATGGAGATTTTTCTCCCTGAGGGTGAAACCCAGGTTCCAGTGGAGTATTGCTACTTCATTGATATCTTAATTTTGGAGGTAGGACTGTGTAATTGACCTGATGGCATCCTTGCCGAAGGGTTGGCTGTTCATGGTGTCCTAGCCAGAAGTTTATGTACATCAAAGAGGCTCTAGCACAAGGTATAATCTGCCTGTCCACCCCTCCCATTTCTTCAAGATTTTTTTGTAAAGAAGAAGGATGGAAGTCTCTGACCATGAACTGATTATTGAGCCCTCAATGCTATTACCCATAAGTTACCTGTGATCCCCTCAGCCCTGGACCAGCTCCACAATGCTCAAGTCACTAAGCTCACTAAGCATCTCCACAGTGCCTACAATTTGATTAGAGCTGAGGATGAATGAAAGATGTCTTTCATGACCATTATGGGTCAGTTCCAATATCTGGTAATGCCTTACAGGTTAGCCAACGGTCCTTTGATCTTTCAGGTTTTCACGAGCAGCATCTTCTACTTGGACGATATTCTGGTGTACTTCCACTTCCCCAAGAAACACCTCCAACATGTCTAGAGGGTGCTGCCGTGCCTCCAAGAGAAAAACCTGTTCATCAAAGGAGACAAATGTGAATTTCACTAGACCACACTCAAGTTTCTTGGTTACAAGATCCACCCCAGGGGTTTAGGCATGGATGAAGAGAAGGTGAAAGCTGTTTGAGACTGGCCCCAGATGTGCCAGCTGATACCCCTGTCCAAGCAACTGCCACAAAACCTTCCAAGATGCTCATGATTTGGGTCTTTTAGTTCTACAGATTTTTGGAAGACATTGTGTTCAATAGTGAGCCACAGTTTGCCACAGGGGTCTTTCGCACTTTTTTCCTTGTGTCTTAATATCTCCCTCAGTTTGTCCTCTAGCTACCATCTGCAGACCAGCAGTATGATGGAGAGGACCAACAAAGAGGTAACAAAGACCCTTGTTCCCTTGAGATTCTGAGCCCAGTTTTGTCCCGGCTCTGTATGACTGGTTCCAAAATAGTCGTGCGGTGGACCTGGATATCCACCCAGAACCTCTGCCTCCTAGGTTGCCACAAACTGGCACCCAGTTACATTAACCCGATCTGTGTAATCCAGCAGATGGGGCCTGTAACCTTCCACCTACAGCTCACCCTAATCTGCTGGATTCTGCCCGTATTTCACATTTCCATACTGAAACCTGTCTGGTACACTGTGGCTCCCTTGTGTTCCTCAGATGGTCCACCCCTGTCCTTGTTATTGGATGATGGTGAGGTTTACGCTATCCATGTTCTCCTTGATTCCAGGTGTCGGCTGGGGAAGCTACAATACATAGTGGATTGGAAAGGTTACGACCTTGAAGAATGGGCATGCATGCTGGTGACAGATGTCCTCGACCTAGACCTGATCTCTGCCTTCCACCAGGACCATCCAGACAAACCTGCTGTCTGACCTCAGGGCTGGCCCCAATACCTTCCTCAGTCTCCAGTTGTAAGCAATCGGGGGAGGCTTCTGTCACACTCCCCCTTGTGAGAATGCCAGCTCGCTCAGGGAATTAATCGCACCTGCCATTAGCCCCTTTAAAAAGCCTGGGGCTTATTCTTCTGTGTGCCAACATACTGAGTGTGTCTTCTGTGTGGCCCTGACCTGACTTTGCCTGCCGTGCTCCCATCCACCCCTGTTTCCCCTGGATTCCTGGGTTAAGTACATTCCTGTCCGTCATCTCCTGTTTAGGACTGATTTCCCCACCTGTCATGACTACACACTCCATGGCCCTGACCACATCTCAACCTCTTAATTCTGCTTCCGTTTGCCCTGGTCCTAATAAAACTGCCAACCTGCTCAGCATTTTGGTATCTACCACGTTTCCTCTCATGACACGCAGGGGCAAAGGAAACCCCCAAATTGTCACTGCAATAGGAGAGCAGCTTGTCTGTGTTCGTTCATGTTAATCCAATCTTCTGATTGAGACGCCCCTGGAGAGAGAATGTTGCATTGTGGGAGGTGTGGGAGCGAACAGCGAAGGGTTAAAAAAAATATAGAAGACACCAACAGCCAGCTCACATGGGGGGTGGGGGGTGGATATCAGCATGACAAATAACCATATCCCACTGTGATAAATGATAACGAGTGGGGAATTGGGCAGTCAGACTGGCTGGACTGGGTGGGGGGGCTGAGTGGTCACAGTACCAGCTGAATAACTGTAGTTCTGAACTGTGTAGCATGGGAGACCCTATGGATGAGATATAGACTTAAACTCATCACACACAATTTTGCGAAAGGGTTTCAGAGTAATCAGCCTAAATCAACTGCACCTAAATACAGATATTTTTTTACATATGATAAGTACAACACAAATTTCATGAAAACACCTGCGATCTTATTAGTGGTGATATTAGAGCTAAGATCCAGAGATGGGGAGCAGCAGTTCTGTTAAGCAGCATTCATGGGTAATTAGAGGCTGGTGGTGTTGCTGCCGGTGCTGTGGTTCTTTTGGGTGCCAGGGCTCCTTTGGAGTCCTGGGGTTCCTTTGGGGTCCTGGGGTTCCTTTGGGGTCCTGGGGTTCCTTTTGGGTGCCGTGGCTCCTTTTGGGTGCCAGGGCTCCTTTGGGGTCCTGGGGTTCCTTTTGGGTGCCATGGCTCCTTTTGGGTGCCAGGACTCCTTTAGGATGCCAGGGCTCCTTTTAGGTGCTGGGGTTCCTTTGAGGTCCTGGGGTTCCTTTGTGGTACTGGGGTTCCTTTGGGGTCCTGGGGTTCCTTTTGGGTGCCATGGCTCCTTTTGGGTGCCAGGACTCCTTTAGGATGCCAGGGCTCCTTTTAGGTGCTGGGGTTCCTTTGAGGTCCTGGAATTCCTTTGTGGTCCTGGGGCTCCTTTGGGGTCCTGGGGTTCCTTTGGGGTGCCGTGGCTCCTCATCCTGCCGCCTTGTGACTTGTTTCCTGCTCGGGTAGATATGAAGTAATGACACCGCGGCTCTGATGCCGACTCCCCGTCCGGCACAGTGGGCGTCCAGCCGCGGCTGAGTGACAGGAATTCTGGGGGCGTTTCGATTCCTCTGCCAATATAGACATTTGATTTTGACAAGTGAGTGAATTTATATACTTCTGTTAATGCAAGGCGGCAGACAGGGGTAACACTGACTTTGAGCTTTGTGTACCTATAAATCCTTTTATATTTATACTGCTTCATGCATAATCAGAAACATAAATCAATTATAGAATAAATTCTGGTTAATAGATCTGTTTAATGCATTAAGTTCTTTTGTTATATAGTACTTACACCTGGAACACACAGATCTGGCGAGTTACACCTCACGTCCACATGCAAACAATCTGCCTCTGGAAGGTCTCTCTCCATGGTGCTGAAACAGCCACTGACTGTGCCTAAGCATCCCATGCAGTTATGAAGGTAAGTACTCAGCACCCAGTAAACATCACAGCACCTCCAATGAAGGTTTGCTTGTAATGGGCCTAAATTTCTACTGGCCATTAGCTTGAACATTACACAACTGTGCCACACGTCACCTGACCCATCTGTTGAATTTCAGTCAAATCAAGGAAGCGTTCTTGTCGCTTGGAAGTGGTCAATGAAGCTCTAAGAGGGTTCCACGCCTTCTCTCTCCCGCAACAACTCAGCACACACCTGCCATGACGACCCCAGCACCCCATCCCCAGGTGTAAGAGCAGCTGTGCGAACAGCCCTCCTGGTTGTCAATTCAGAGAGTAGCCGCAATAACTCAGCCAATTTCATTAGCTCTCATCCAGGGTTTCCAGCTTGTTCTCATTAAAAGAGGAGATTGCTTTTTAAATTGTTTTGCCTCTGCACGCAGGGACAAGCAAAGCACTCATCCCAATTAAAGAAGAAGGGAAAAGAATGGAGGGGGGTGGGCTTAATAAATCCTGTAATTCCCCTCTGTCATGTGACACACCCCAAATGCTTCTAGAAATTCAATGAAGGCCAGGAGCAAGCGGGCACATCATCGTGTGCCATCGCCCCGTGGTCTAGAACAGCCCAGTTTAGCAGCTCAGTGCTGGGCGAGTGGGTAGCTAAGGATCTCCCCAAAAGTGGAGACCCCAGCTGACGGAATTCTGCCACCCCCACAACACAAAAGGGGCTGGTGCAGAGTGGTGGAGATGCATTAGAACCAACTGGCCTTTAGTGAAAGCTCTCTATATATGTATACATCCCCCCAACCGAACCTACCCACCTTTATAACTGATGAGTTATAAGCTATTGGCCAAGCAACTCAGTCATCGGTCGTGCCTGAGTGGGAGGGCTTGGAACTGCCTACTGATTTCTTTTTAGTATTCCCCTGACCGGGGTGGGGGTGGGGGGGGCAAGACTTTAAATTCTCTTAAGGGCCTTGCTTCATTAACGAAATCTGTACTGTGAGTCCCCCGGCCCACCATCATTGATGCCAAAGACACAGTAACCGAACATTCCCATCAGTTTCATGAACGGCACAATTTTAAAATTCGGAACAAAGTTTACCTGGTAAATGTCTTGGGGGCTCCTTGATCTTCAGTGCCCTGGCTATTCCAGAGCCTTCCATCCACCCTTGAATCACACCTAGACCTGCCTTACGTGACTCCGGTCCTGCCATTCGGCGGGTGAGGCCAGGCTCCGCAGCCTCCTTCTGTAACTTTTAATGCTAATGAATGGCCAAGGTCGTTGGTGAAGTGTCGCTAGGCTTGTCTTCACCAGAAGGCTGGCGGGGGGGGCATGAGGCCGGGGAGCCAGGGTCACAGCTGCTTAACCACTCGCCGCTGAGTTATGACGCTAATCTTTCGGACGTCTAATTGAAGGGAATCCCCGGGGAATTATGGCAACGGGCAACATAAACGTATGTTCTCAGAAGGTCTATTTATTCAGTCTGGCAGGTGAGAAGCTCACGTTTCGGGACCTTATTCGTGAAAGGGGGGGGGGGTGGGTCACAACATTTCAGACCAAGGCAGAGGCGAGAGAAACCAGCAGTGACTAGGGCAGGGACACACACACACACACACACACACACACCCTCCTTCTTAACAATTCTTAGGGTTCTGTCATTCACGACAACGGAGTGGTAACAGCACTAAGGTTCTTTAAGTTGAACCTTAAGAGGCTGATAAACAAAGAAGATGACCATTAACTATTAAAACTGTTCATGACTGCAACCGTATTTTAGCAATACACAGAGTAAAACACGGAAAGAAAAGGGCAAACGACATTTTGGTTTTTCCATAGGTGAGAAAAATTTATTGGGGTCACAACCACAAACATGGAAACACAAGGCTGCAGTTTACAACAACTCAGTTGAAGCAGGGGGGTGTTCCCGTGGCAACCGACCTGTCCCGCCCCCGGGGCAGCATCGGTGTTCTCCAGTCAGCCAATGGGAGAGCGGCTAGGGCCCCAGCAATGTCTGAGAGATGGACGGTTGCTGATGTCATCGCGGCGCTACCTCTACTTCGGGTGTGCAGACTAACTGGGCAGGGAGGTCACTGTTAGGTATCAGTGAGGCCTCTGACCGGCGCATAAGAGAAGCGAGAAGACCGGCATGGATGTGCGGAATCTTTACTGACGCAAGGCTGCAATCAAAGCCCCATTAATAACTTCGAGATTCTAACTGGAAGACTATATACGCATTAGGGAAAGCCAAACAGAAAACAATATCCATGTTTTCATACAGAAGTTACTTCAGCGTGCAGATGTGTGTCAATCACATTGATCAACCTTGAAGAATTCAGCCAGATTTCGCGAAACTGACTCACGTATCTGAATATTCAGATTCCTCATTCCCCATTCAGTCTCCATGTCCTGTCAGCTTCTAGCATTAATATGTATGCTGAACAATTTCACCCATCATCTGACTTTAAGATACTGGGACATTCATAAAGGAACAAAAATATCTATTTTCTATTTGGCAAAAAAAGCATAGTATACATATACAAAAGCATTGAACAAATCCACGTCAGAATAAACATGATATACAGTACTAACATTATTGAATCAAATAAAACATGCATGCATAGAATAACTATAAAATCTAGACTAAAATATTCCTTTCTGTTTTGGCTAGACCAAAAAATATTAATATCAGTAATAATAATAGTTATAGTCCGTTAATTTACTCCTATATGAACTGTGCTCGAGAGTTTCTCCGTAATATGTGACCCATGTCTCGTCACAAATCTCCGGACGGATGGTTTGCATAAGCCGTGTGTTCAGAGGCACTAACCTTGTGAAAAAGTACGGTCTGAAGAGGGCTCAGGTTCGAGACACGAACACAGCACTGAGAAGAGCGAGCTGCTATGCGACGGGACACACGGTCATTTTCTGCAGGTCCCACGACAGGCAAGACACGCCGGGCATGGACAGAGTACTGACTGAGTACTGAACAAGTACTGACAGAGTACTGACAGAGTACTGACAGAGTACAGCGTATGTGTGTGCACTTTCGGGGATACCTACATCCAGTAATTAAACACCCCATAGAGGAAAAGCAAATAAACGTGCCCTCAAACTGTGATTTGTATACGTACTTATATTTTCCTGAAATCAGACCTCTAGTCAGTTGCAGACCTGCCCCGGAATATTGCAGCTATACATACAGAGTCGCAATCTAGCAGGAGCGGAGACGTTTCATCAGCTCCTGGGAGGGTTTTTGAGGAGCTTCATCTCCGTGTGCAAAGGGTGGGGGTGGGGGCACAGCTGTGCAGCCCTGATTAGCCCCATTGTCCTGCTTCCCCTTCTTAAAACGCCACAGCGGCGGTAGCTTCGGACAGGTTTCGGCGTCACCTCCAAATATTCATCGTTGCCGTAAGGAAGCTTGCGGTGTAAACATGTTCTGCCTGCCCTTTTAGCCTTACTGTTAGCACTGAGAGACCAACAAAAAAGGCTGGCTGACCTTGAGAGACTCAGCCAACTCGGGGAATCATTTCCGGTGGCTTTGCGGCCATGAACTAATAAGTTTGAGGCAATGAAACAAGCATCACTGCAAAAGAAAACAAACAAAAAAAGCCAACACACTGTACTGAGAAACGGAGCAGCTGAACAACAAACACAAATAAATAATTGAGGGACGTGTTATTGTTGTTCGTTAAATGGCTTCCTTGGGGTTTGTCATGTTTGCTGTTGCTGTGCTCTCAATTTTCTGCAGGATTACCTGCAGCAAGGCGGCAGTCTGACAAGACCAAGCAGAGGAGGCTTAAACACAGCCTTAGAAAAATAGAAAAATAAAGAGAGTCGTCAAAACGGTGACACACAAGGAGGCTATGAAGTCACTCGTACTGTTGCTTGGCAGACGGTGCTGCCTTGCGGTGTTTCCCCGAGTCCTGGTACGCCTAGGTCTAAGCAACATGGTCTAGATTTGCCTACCAAACAAATCCACAGCTTTGACTGCCACAGTAAAACAAAACAAAACAAAACAAAACAAAACAAAACAAAACAAAACAAAACAAAACAAAACAAAACAAAACAAAACAAAAACAGTCCAGAACTATTTAAACCTCTGACCCTGTCTTTAAATTTCCTGCCTATCCAGGAAGTTGTGGAGTGAGGTCATAGCTCCCTGAGGGTAACTGCAGGCGCATGAACACACACACACACACACGCACACACACAAAAAACACACACACGCACACACACACACACACACACAGTAAACACACACAGACACGCAGACAGCAGCCTAAGGTTGGAGATTGTGACTTCCCATACTAGGCTACACCTGGATGACAAACTCGGGGTTGGTGTAGGTGAAGCCCATGAACTCATTCTGGTCCAGGTTCATGATGAAGAGCTTGTCAGTGGGGGTCATCTCCACGGGCATCTTGGTGAACTCCTTGTCGAAGTTGCATGTGTCCTTCTTGTTTTTCTAATTGGGAGAGAAAACAGGAAGAGGGTAAGGGCTCAATCACCTGACGATTCCAGAGTACCAAGGAAAGATGATGGCGGCTTAAGACTCTGCGCCCCGCAAGCCTGGTTCCTTCCCCTCTCTATTATAAGCCACAACGCTGCGGCTTGTGCTGACCTAGCAGTCTTGTTCCCTCCTTGGTCAAGGCGGCACTGTTACCTTGTACCCAGATGAGCAGTGGGGGTGGGGTGGGGGCTGACTTAACCAATGGCAAGAGTTACAAATGAGTGGCTTGGGGGGGATGAGGGGGATTTCCAAGAAAGGAAAAATAGGACTCAGATAGGAGTGGGGGCAGTTATTGCAATGAAAATGATGACGGAGATTATAATTAATACATACGTGATGTAGATCTGTGTGAGAAGTGCCATAAAAGTGGCTTAAATGAAGAGGGCAGCCCAAAGAGATCAAATCCCACAGAAGGAAGAGCGAAACCTCATCTGGACGTCAACAGGACGTGAGGCGTGGCCTATTCTGGCACCTAAGGTTATGCGCCGCGAGGCAACCCTGGAATCCGGCGAGCCCCCGACACACACAGCACGCGACAGACGGGTAAAGAAGGGATGCCGGTCAAACCGCAAGCTGAAACGGTCGACCGCGGAGACATTTAAAAGGGGAACCAGACGAGGAAACGGCACCCAAGGAACATCAAAAGTGGCAGTGACGGGAGAACAGCAGCAGGTAAGGGACAGAATGGAGACCGACTGCAAACATGTTACTCACGCTACACATAACGGCTGGCAGCTGTGGAAAGGCAGCCAAACATACAGGTAGGACTGAGGAGATGGAAGATATAGCGATCTGAGAAAGGTTTAGAGACAGGTTTAGAGCTCAGTATCCTACCTTCTGCGGCACATCCCTTGAAGGCCCTCAGCCCCAGGGGTAGGCTGCACATAAGGCCCAGCTCCAGTGCAGGAAACCTGTGCATCAGCTTCACTGGAGTGCCTGGTCACATGAGGCCTACACAACTACTAGTCATAAATCCACCCAGAGCAAGTAGGCGTCTTGGTAAAGTAAGTATTGATTTAACAAAATGCATTTCATAATAGAGCATTCCCATATATGGAATTTACAGCAGAGAATAAATCAAATCGCAGCAAAGTTTTGTTTTAATGTAGCTCCTTGTGGTGTTTAAGCTCATTTCTGTTTTTTATTGGGTGAGACCAGCCACACAGTAATTCTAAGATGGATTACGACGTCCTGTAGGGCTGCTGTACAAGCAGCTGGGCATGTGTTGGCACAGAACCGGGAGACCCGACGAGCAGGAACGTGCGGAAACCGTGGGCTTTGCAGCGCTGGCTGTCTGGCAGTGGGGCCACGCCGTCCGAGATGAAACACCTCAAATTTATGTTTGCTTCAAAGGGGTGGGAAGAGTGCTGGGCTGTCGGTTTTGGGGTTTGGGTGATGTTAAGCCATATGGTGATGCACCTGAATTCTCTTAAGTAGGCTTGTTGTACATATAGGGACAGTGAGAACTTTATTCGTGGCTGAAAAATAGATGACGGCTGACCGGCTGGGGGAGGGGTCAGGCTATACGGATACCTGGAGGGGCAACCCCTCTTAAATGGAACATTTGTTCTTGCACACCCTAGACTAGCTATCTCCCTACAGCCACCCCACGCCCACCCCCCGGGAGGCTGTAGTTTATTGGTTCCCTGAAACGTTAAGGTGTGCAGGTTGGGGGGGGGAGCTTTTCTGGCAGGTGCCGGCGGAGCGTCACCTGTTTTCTGCAGATAAACGGCAGGATCCCGCTAAGCTACCGGCTTTAATTCCAGGATGTGGATCCCGGAATTCATTAACATCCGTGTGCTAAATGCAGGCAGCGCGGCGATGAATACCGCTAGCAATATTTTAAAAGGATACACAGCGATGTGATCATAATAAGACCGATAATAACTCAAATTTTAATAGTAATAACTGGCAGGGTAATTACACGCCATAAAAAAGAGCAGCGTCGCAGTGCTGGAAATCTCTCTCATAGAAGGCAGACGTTCGCATGTGTGATGGCCTTCTCGGGTCTGTCTGGCGTGCCTCGATACGACTGGCCCGTGTGAAGCCACTGTGGTCGTCGGAACTCGGCCCCAGTTCATAAAACACCCGGGAAGCCTCAGTGACCGAATCCAGCCTGGTACCCTCCAAAGAAAAAGTCTCCACATGGCAATAAATGTTAAAGGTTTATTTCATGTATTTTTTATATATCTCTTATGGCCACTGCCTTAGTACATAAAAAGCTGTGAGATATAGTGAATGCGTCGCACACGCGCGCATACACGCACGCCCACACACGCACACACACACACACGTACACACACACGCATGCACGCACACACGTGCACACGCAAGCACGCACACACACACGCACGTACGCACACACGCATGCACACGTGCGCATACATGCACATGCATGCACACGCAAGCGCGCACACGTGCACACACACACACACACACACACACACACACAGGCCAAAAGCGCTGTTAGAAACACAGATGATCAAATGTAAGATGAAATAAAATCACAGTTCTTAGTTAATAATTCATGCAGAAAGCTTGGTTCTCATGTCGATACCAGCCCAGGTAGCATCGCCAGTTTAGAGGAAACACAAACAATTTTATAGTACTTGTAAGCAAAGAAATCGACTTAACATTATTTGACACTTTTAATACACTATTTTATATTTCTCATTATCAAGCTGCTTACAAAAATATCTACGCCCGTAATAAAGTAGACTACACGTCTGGCAGAAATGAAAAAAAAACCTCAATTTAGATATTATATATATTTGACAAAAAAAACCATCTGTTAAAGCTGTTACTGGAACTGCTTATAACCAATGATGAATTCATTTGGCACCATTTCCCCTAAAATCCCTTTAAATCCTCAAAATCAGGAGCTTCCAGCTGCAGCGAGCCTCTGTGAGAAAGAGGAGCCACCCAGCAGGTCGCCGAGGTTAATCACGCACAGGATTCGCTCCCGGGGGTCAGGGTGGGGGCCGCTCTCCTGACACGCTCCTTCTCACCGAGCCACCGGGTACGTCACGTAAATTTGCATACGGCTACGCTGCACTGCATGCTGGGAAAAGCAGGCCCGAGCTCAGGTCTAACAGCCGGGCTCAGTTTCATCATGTGGCCGCCTGGTTGAAATGGTGTGTGAAGCTCCTGGCGCTGACGAGGCGGCGTGCTAATATACCACCCAGAAAAAAAAATGCACCGTCACTGCGTTCGGCTGGATGGGGGCAGGGGTGTCCTAAGATAGGGAGGCTACTCAGGAATTGTTATGAATCTAAGGCTCCAAGGCTGGAGCGGCTGGATTGGGGGGGGGGCGGCTCTATGTACAGGCAGATGCACAAAAGCAAAAACACAGCACCATAATCACTGAAGCGCAATTCAACAAGAACAGCTGGACTGATTCATCCTGTAAACATTTTTTCATGCTTAAAAAAAAAACTATTAAGTAAGCACTCCTATATGATATAGCGATTAAAATGCTTCTTTAAAAAAAAACATAATTTCAGTCTAGCTTTTAAACTACCTATATAAGTTACAAGTTGCTATAAAACAGCACATGCATTAAAAAAAAAACAGGTTGTCTGATTTCTTAGTTCCTATTTTGGGTTTAGTCTAGTCCAAATCTTTCCAGTATTAAATCAACGAAACAACAACAAAAAAAAACATTGCTGAACTGGTCATACTGGAGCAGTAATTTTAAAAAGGCTCCATTGTGAATGAGCCTGAAATCGACCGTCGGATGGTTCAAGAAAAACCCAGAGGCTGGTTTGCTGAGGGAAACAGGATGAGTACGCCATGCACAGCGGAGGGAGGGGGGGCCGCGGCGAGTGCTGTGATGGGAGGGCGCCTTGGGGTATCTGAGTGGATTACAGTAAGGGCACATTCCGGGAAAGCGCCCCTCATTGTGCAAACAGTTTGCAAACATGACATTTAATACGCAGAAGAACACTGAGGATATTGGTCCCAGACTGAAGAGCATTAAGATAAGATAATGGGGATCAACCTACAGTAAGTCAGTTGTTTTTTTTTCTTGTTTGTTGTTTTGTTTTCTTGCATTATCTACATACCGTACAAACACATCAAGCATAGGAGAGTATATTCATATACTTTAGATGCATCTAATAGCCGATGAGAACATCCTTAACTCTTGACCTCCATAACAGGGTACTCAGGGTTTATAAAGGAAAAGCCCTCAAACTCGTCCTGGTCAATGTTCATGATGACCTCCTGGTCAGGCGGGGTTAACACTGGAGGGTGGCGGGTGAAAAAGCGATCAAAGTTCTCAGCGTCGCGGCCGCACTGCAGGGAGGAAGAAGAGAACAAAAAAAGAGGATGATGGGTGGGTGGGGTGGCGATGGGAATGGATATAAACTAAGCAAAAAAAAAAAAGAATTGCGACACTCATTCAAGCAAATGAAAGAAAAACAAAACTAAACAATATAACACATATTATCACATATTAATATGTGATATTAATCTAACATGGACAACTAAGGACTTCCAAAAAACAAATACAACCAGACAACCTAAACACACACAAATCTTGTGTAACAAAAATACAACCAAACACATAACAAACGCAGAATCATAAAAATAACCAAAACATACAAATAAGACAAACGACACGAAAACATCCAAACGACCCATTTACAGAACACAGAAAAGTAATGAAAAGGGAATGAATTAAAGTGAATGAGTTGAAGATGTTGTGTCACACATCAAACCACATCCAAAAACGATGCGGTTCTCACAAAGTGACTGATAGTTTGCTGGAATGTTGGCGTGGGAAGCAAAAACTGTTCTCTCTTTCTTGACCCCGTATCAGTTCTCAGCTACAGTCATAGGACCATCATAGCATAAAGGGTTGATTGACAACCTCATAGCTGGGATGCATCAACATGCTGGGATTTAAAACCTCAGCTCTTAGTCACTTTATTAAAGAGATCATACAAACATAACAGCTTCCTTGGGGATTCATTTGACAATACTTCTTGTTTAAATCTATCGCGCAACCCATGCAGAGGTGAAAGTCCGGCCCCCGGAATCTCAGCCTCACATGTGCTGACTTTGGCCCGGCGAACGAACTGAAGACACGGATGTTAATGCGCCTTCACCCTGGAGCACGTGGAGCCATGGATACGCAACTCTCCCTACGCTCTGCGGCTGTGATATGACTGAAGATTTCACCTCATGTTGGTTAAGGGGAGTCTCCGGCCTGGTGCTTTTAAGAAGCACTTCCTGTCACCTTTATTTCCGGCAGTTTTCCTGTCCTCTGCACAGGGGACCCATCCGGCAAACGTGACGGAGGGAAAGTGATCGAGATTCAGTAGCTTCAGTCTGTGGGGTTCCATTTGCGTTTTGTGAATTTCAGAGTCACGGCGAAGATTTCCGTTTAAGTTTACCTCAGTTTGCCTGGGATGGTCTGGAAACATGCGTTCGCGATTTTAATGCTCTGCCACATTAACTGCCTTCACACAGATATAGTCACAGACAATGGTGGGGGGACAGCATCAGACACGACCAAACGGGCACCACCTGCTTTGGTTCTGGACTGATGAGGAAATACATGGTGTTCAGATCTAGAGGGACACAGTGAGGGGCACTGTTTGGGTTAGTCTGGCCACACAGGGAGGGTTTAATGTGAGTTTTGTTGCCTTCAGCCGTTCTCTGCACTAGCGCCCCCCGAGACATGCATGCTACACTTGCTAACGTGACACGATATGCTAATTGGCTTCCTGAAGTTCGGACAGTCCCTACCCATGATGCACCGCGCCCGTGCCAGAGGAGACACCATGAGGTCTAAAACAGCAGGGATGGTACCAGCTTCCCTCAACAAGGAATTGCGACACGCGAGATGTTAAAGGACCCTGGCGAGGTGCCGATGCCGCTCCACCTCTCTGTGCTACGATTTAAAAGCGATTAGCTCTGTCATTCTGTGTCGGCAGGACATCGCAGCTCTTCTGCCAGCAGAGGATGCCTCCCCCCCCCCCCCACACACACACACACCTTCCCAGCCCCCACAGGCAAGGCGGACCCTCAGAGCAGTGCAGTCTGAGGCGCTGGCAGCCTTCTGCAGGGACCCAGAATGCAGCCCAAAGCTGCCAGGCACCCTCCTGCTCTGGGGAATCACCCTGTACGGGAACGGGCCCAGAGAGTGGCGCCCCCTGCTGGCAGCACAGCTGCTAGGTGCTAAATTTTCGCATGTGCTTGTCCTCATGCCCTCCCTGCCTGCTTGCCTGCCTGCCACACACATGCACACACACACATATACATGCACACACACACATACACACACATGCACACACATACATACATACACACACACACGCACACACACACACACACACACATACATACATACACACACACACACATACATACACACATGCACACACACACATACATACACACACACACACACACATACATACACACATGCACACATACACACACACACACACACACAAGATTGTAATTATATCTTTGTAGGGACTCTGTATTCACTTCTATGGGGAAAATCATAATCTAATCCAACATGATGAATTTGATGCCCACCCAGCTCTAACCATAACCATAAATAACCAAACAAAATATGAGACTTTAGGTATTATTACTTTTTGGTTGCATGCACAGAATCTGGAAAATGGTCTCCACAACGTAATATAAGCCTAATCCTCACACACACACATACACACACACACACACAGACACCCTTCCTATATCTTGCTTATTTTCTTGCCTTTCCTCTTACCAGGAGTGCAATAAGCACATTACAGGCGCAGTCACTTGAACTCTGCGCCCTTCTGGCTTAAAGCCTGACTACTCTCTAGGGGGTCGGGACCCCCCCACCTAACCTCTCTGCGTCTCCTCATCCCCTCAGTGCTCCCGTGGTGCCTCCTCTGAATCACCCGGGTGAGACAGGCTCCTCTCGGCCATACAGGGCCTCACGGAGCCCGGGGCGGGACGCGACCCAAGAGCCTGCTGACCCTCCTCCCATCCCATTTGCACGCGGGTCCTTCGGGATCCAAAGTTCTCGGCATTTCCAGATGAAACATTCCGGATAGAGTCCCCCTCACAGCGGTCCAAACCCCCCGCCCCCAGGCTTACCTGCGGGTTAACACCGCGTTCTGGAAGGGAGGGTTGTGATTTTGAGGTTTCTGGAGAAAGCAAGCGGGGGCGGCTACTTACTTGGGGGGGGGCTGGACGTTGGGTTGCGGGGGGGGAGGGGGGGGGGCGGGCTTAGCGG
>JABFDZ020000049.1:11782776-11795304 GCA_019775955.2 Pollimyrus isidori
TGTGGGATTGGTCAGATCAGTCAGTCACAGGGCTGAGTGTCGTGGGATTGGTCAGATCAGTCAGTCACAGTGCTGGGTGCCATGGGATTGGTCAGATCAGTCAGTCACAGTGCTGGGTGCTGTGGGATTGGTCAGATCAGTCAGTCACAGGGCTGAGTGTCGTGGGATTGGTCAGATCAGTCAGTCACGGTGCTGGGCGCCGTGGGATTGGTCAGATCAGTCAGTCACAGTGCTGGGTGCTATGGGATTGGTCAAATCAGTCGGTCACAGCCAGTCAATCGTGCTTCCGGGTTGCAGTGATATAGCCTTGATAAGGTGGTAGGTGCTGAAGGTCCAGAAGGCTGTGCCTTTGTGCGTGTGCCGACCACGGCGAGCTGATAGCAGCCAACCCTTGCCGGGGCAACGCCGAGACATGGAACGTGGTGAATCATGGGAGAGCAACAGACCCCAGGGGGAGACTTGCTCCTGAATTACAGTAACATGACCGAGGTCAGTGAGGAGCCACCAGCCACAAGTAGCTCAATAATATCCTGTTAGAGGGCAGCAGAAAGGCCTCACAGCTCCAGGCTTGGTGGTTCAGGTCCAGCCTCTGCCTTGTTTGTGTGTTTTTTGCATGTTCTCACTGTGTGCTCTGGCTTCCTGCTACAGTCCTGCTGGGGCATGAGTGCATGCGTGTGGGTGCCCTGCAGTGCTGCAGCATGCGTGTGGGTGCCCTGCAGTACTGCAGCATGTGTGTGGGTGCCCTGCAGTGCTGCAGAATGCGTGTGGGTGCCCTACAGTGATGCAGCATGCGTGTGGGTGCCCTGCAGTGCTGCAGCGTGCGTGTGGGTGCCCTGCAGTGCTGCAGCGTGCGTGCGTGTGGGTGCCCTGCAATACTGCAGCGTGCGTGTGGGTGCCCTGCAGTGCTGCAGCGTGCGTGTGGGTGCCCTGCAGTGCTGCAGCATGCGTGTGGGTGCCCTGCAGTGCTGCAGCATGCCCAATCCAGAGTGCACCCCAGCCTTGGGCCCCACTGCTGCCTGGGATAACTCCAAGCTCATCTGCGATCCTGAATAAGCAGTTACAAGATAAACTTACACTGGGAATATGTATCTATCTGACAAACAAACTTTTTATTCATAAGGGAACCACAAAAGCAGCCTGAAAGTGTCCCTTATCATAGCTAAGATAACCACCCCCTGATCGTGTTTCAAACCTGGCAGAGGTTTATTGCACAGACGGACAGACGAATTAAGAATCCATTCACACATTTGTACCGCTTCGCTTACTGGGCACAGAGTAGGACCGTTAAAGGACTTCCCTTCCTTTACAGCAGTAATTAGTCACCCTGAACCTCCATAGGATTTGGTGCCCCCTGGTGGTGTCATTCATATAGTCAGGCATTTATATGGTAACCACACCATCCCGAGCTGGCGGATGACCCAGTACTGTATCACTTCCTGTTAGGGAAGATTCTAGGATTTTTAAAGGCGGGTGCTCTAAGAGGGGACAATTCATACAGTGGGACCGACCTCATTATTAGCCAATGATATGTTTGAAATTGAATGACATGGGAGGGGCCCAATCCGCTTTCAGCTGGGGCCAGTCCCCCTGTGGCCCCGCCTCTGGTCTGTGAGTCCGTCCCCTTGCCTAGAGTATGCTTTGAGTTCAGCCATGCCGTGCGCCTTTAGCAGGTTTCAGTCCGGTACCATGACTACGAGGAGCCTCCTCGCAGTCCTGGAGATCACCGCGGGCCTCCCCTCAAGCCCACGCTCCCGGAGCTAGAGCTCTGCCTCGTCCCCAAAGGCCGCGGGGCTCCCATCGCTGGACACGGGAGGGAAACTCGCCCACTCGCCTGCCCCGCCGCCCACGGCCGCCGCTCCCCCGCTCTGCTCCCACTCCTGGTCCCCTTCCAAAGCTGCCTTGTTGCAAACCACTTGCCGAAAAAGCGCCAGCATCCCGGCACGTTGCAGTCGGAGGGAATGTAGGCTTCATTAGCTTGATAATACGATAAAGTGTAAGAGGCCCAACTGCACACCGATCCCAGCAGTATTGTTCTAATTAACCCAGTTCTATAACAGGCGGCGAGCGATTCCCTTCGTAATTGATTACGGGAGAGACTCATCTTGGGGTGACATTGACTGCAAGTCTCCTGACGGCCTCCTGACTATGGAGGGGTTCGTCACCGTGTCACAGGTCATCTTAATTAAGAGGAGGCCACATCTTTTCCGATTAGTCCCTCGTGGCTGCCTGGTACCCTAACGGGGTTCATCCGGTATATATAGCACCCAGAAATTAACCTCAAGATTAATTTAGTCGGGATCGTCATTCGGAGGGGGAACCGGAAGTTAAACGTACAAGGATCAATTCGGGTCCCGAATGCTCTGTAGGTATGACAAGCAGCTGGATCAGGGGACTGGTGCCGAGTCCTGCACAGACCAGATTACATCAGGGGGGTGCCAGTCTGCTTTGGTCTCCAGGCAGACTTGATGAAAATGGATCAGGTTCAGGGGAGGGAGACGGGAATGTTGGTTCACTCACGTCTGAGGAAGGGCCCTTGTCCGCGCCGGGGCAGGTGAAGGTGACGAATTCATGGCAGCGTTTGTGCACCACGAAGCAGCAGACTGTGGAGATAAGGAGAGGGGGAAGAGGGGAGTCGGTTAGCTGGACCAGACACATGAGGCCTTTGCGTGTGTGTGTGCGTGTGTGTGGGGGCAGACAGGTCCCTACAAATGTCCCAATAATGTGATAAAAACCTATTATTCTGATATTCTGGGAACAGTTTTATTCAATTTTATAAAAATCTGTGACTGCAATCAAGAATTTGAAAAAATGCCTTATTATTATGTGCTTATTGTATTTTGTTTGGTTACCTGGGATAGGGCTGGGTTAGGGGTTAAGGTTGGGCTTAGGGTTTGGCCATAGGAATTAATGGAGAGTCCCCACAAAGATATGAGCGCGAGCGTGTGTGTTTATGTGTGTGTGGCACAGCAATGAAGCACACTCAGGCTGGATCTTTTACACAAACGCAAGGTTATAAGCTAGAGGTGTGAAATGGGTTGCCGCAGCTGGCTCTGGGTTCGACGCGTTCCCAACACAACCCAAGGCTGGATCGCTCTGCCACATCTGGAGCGCAGGGTCTGGGGGGCCGTCGTGAACAAACAGAGGATGCTGGCAAGACTCTCGGTGGAAGCTCAGTGCTGGCACACATACAACGGGGGGGGGTAGAGGCTATGTAAATCGCTCCAGCCGAGCGCCTGTCTGTAAGCGTGGCAGGCCACATTCAAACCAGTCACTCCGCTTTACTGCACCCCACGTATGAAAGGGCAGGAGGCAGCGGGACTGATTAAAGTGGACGTGGGAGAGTAAGCGGCGCGAGGTAGAAGGTGATGGGCTACAGGTTCACAGACAGAAGGTGAAGGGCTGAAATCGGCAGAATGGCTGTAAAAAGGGCAGCAAGCGCAGTTTACAAAGAGCTTCATTCCCTGAAGTCCTTGCTGTTGTACCTTTGAGCTGAGCACTGCATCTGAGTGGCTCCTATATAAATGACAAGAGTAGCTTTGGATGAACAAAAGGGTTAAAAACACCCATGAGTAAAGTTAAGAAGGTGACCATTAGGGTCACATGCTACAGCCCCTCCAAACCTTGCAGAGATACAGGTTTCTGTATATATACAGGTTCAAAATTAGTCACTGATTATGCAGGCCACTGACCGCTGTGGCCGCAGGAGCAGAGGATGCTGGGATAGATAGCATGACTCACTCGCTCTGTCACCAGCTCTGGAACCTACTGCTTCCCTTACTTTATATTATTATTTTTCAATCCAGTCCTACAAGCAGGACAAATCGCCATTCTAGTCCTTTTTTCACTGGAATCACTGTACACCGAGAAGGAACACACACACACACGTCACTGGTCTGCGGTCCCTCTTACTCCCACTCACACACGCGCACACACACGGTCACTCAGCCAATGTCTTCCTGACACACACAATGAAAAAGTGAGTAAAAACATGTAATTGTGTATAACAAATACTCTGTCTAGGTGTTAAAACTGTCTGGGAGTTTGAGAAAAAAAAAACAAAACACCAGTCGGTGTATGTAATTCAGGATGCGGGGGCGGAGGGAAGAAGGAACAGGAACGTCGGCGTGGATGCGAAGCCGGTACAGAGCCCCGCCACCCAGACCGTGGCATGCGGAGCGACACCATCCCCGCCCGCGTTCGGCAGAAGATTTATGGGACGTGAAAATCAGCCAGGGACACGAATCAATTCCGCCGCAACAATGGGAGAAGCTCCGGTTACGCAAGCGAGGGCTCGAGCGAGAGAGAGCGGCTCGGAGGCAGTGCGTGGGGGGGGGAGGGTGCGGGGCAGGGGAGAAAAACGCCGCCAGGGGAAGAACGAGGCGTCCCGTGTTCAAGGGCAAAGAGCACATCTGTCAAGAAGAGCTGTGTGGGGGGGCCTTAAGCAGGTAGCGTTAGAGAGAGGCCGTTTAGCGGTAACGCACCACGTCAGAGGAGTCGCGGTAACTCGGGGCGGCCTACCTGTTCGATCCCGGCACGACCGGTTGACATGTCTAAACAATAATAAACAAACCAGTGAAATGCAGCTGTCATTCTGTGTCTCTCTCCCATTCTCATTTGGGTTTTATCTCAGTGGCTTTGTGACGGCAAGATTGAAAGGCAACTCAATGACTAGCCGTTTAGCTCCAGCACGGGAAGATTTTGCCATTCCGGCTTTAAAAATAGAATAAGTAGGCAGGGATATATGAACGCATCGATAATAATTGCATTTGTTTCAGGGCCGCTCTAGATGTGAAGTTTGAAATAAAGTGTTACCGAGCTACCTGATGCTAACTGAATTTAGCAACGTGATTACCAGCGCTCCCCTGACATCCCATCCTTATGGTGCAACACAGACAGCAAAACACGTTCCCCTACAATAAAGGGGCGGAAGAAGATCGGCAGTTCGGGTTCAAATGTAGGCACCAGCGTTGCGTCCACATGCCAATGCGGCACAACCCATCTTCATGCAGTCCTGGCAGCTAGCGGTGTTTGCAGTTTAGCGACTTCCCTGCAAACAGCCGGGTACTGTATACAGTTAAAAACCGCCTCCTCGGAACCAACCCCCCCCTCCGAAGCTCCCCCTGCTGGCAGTTTGGGAGAGATGCCCAAGCCTGAGAGAGATGGTCTCCGGAGCTCCTTGGCAGAGACGCGGCAACTGGTGGGAAGCAACTGTGTTTGGAGCCAAGGCGTTATTTAATTAGCATCCGCTGTGCGTGCGCAGCACTAATCAAACCAGTCTGTGCTGGGTGCCCTTCACCTGCCGGCAGGGTGCTACACGCCACGAGCGGGCAGTCGGTGTCAACGCCGAGTTAATAAGTGTGCCTCCGAAGAGTCCTGCTGAGGAGACTGACCGGAGTGGGGAAGCCAGAATTAAAGCGTACCTGGAGGCCAACTGGGATCCTAACAGCTACCTCGTGGCTGAGATAGCAGGTCTCATGGCAGAAGTTTGACACCGAGAAGTGGGCCAGAAGCCTAGCTCTTCGATTTCCTGGAATTTCCGGAAACTGACAAACATCTAGTGGCCTAGCTCAGAGACAGGCGGGCCGAAAACAGAAAGGGGGTGAGGCTCCCTCTGGGGCAGCTGTTCTCGAAGAGACAGAAAAGAAGGCTGGGGAGGCACAAGACGATTTCCAGAGCCTTCCTGTCCCCACCCTTTTCACTTGATAACCCTCCTCCCAGTATCTACAACATAAAACCTCCTACTTCTAGTAACAGCCAATCCAATGTAGTTCTGAGGAATCATTAAAAAAAACCAGGTCACTCATGACAGGCCTTGATACACAACCCTCAGGGACACAATATTCCTGCGACCACCTTAGCAGGTTGCCACGGGAACGCGTCACGCTTAAACTCCTTGCCACTGGCTCTCGATCAACAAGCATTGTTAACCGTGGCCACATTCTTCAGTGCCGCTCCATACCCAGGTAGCCACTGAGGAAGTGTGTCACATGCCTGCGACTGCCTTCCCCCCGCCCCCCCCCCCCGCTGCCGGCGCCTCTTCAGAAGCCTGGCCCACATGGATGACCCTCTTTCATGCCGACTCCTTCAGCTGAGCGGGAGACGGCAGTAGGGAAAGGGGGGAGGGAGTGCGAAGGAAAGAAGAGCCGCATGAAAACAAGTCTCACTCCAGACATTTCTCGCCGACGGTTCCTCGACGGTGAAGCAAGAAACTCATCCATATCAGGTCATCAGAATCCCACTGAAACTTGAAGAGATACTTCAAGACCCATTTCTTCATAAACCACCTCAACTAGCCCATCTGACAGCTAACCTGCTCCTTGTTCTACCGTCCGTTAGTTAAGGTCTATTGGCAACACTGGATGATCGTGTATTTTACACCTCTATTAGGAGGCCATCTCTTCTTTTAGGGCCTCACATTATAGTGTCGTGAATCATATAGCCCTTGGTCCAATGCTAAACTTGCACTTGCTACAGGACACTCATTGGATGGAGTCCAGCAGTCCTTGTACCTACGTTGGCTCCTTGAGAGGTGTAGGCTTGTGATGCAGTATCTGCCTCGCTGCACACAAAGCTCCCCGCTAAATAAATAGACGTATTAGTAAATGGAAGGAGGAAGTGTGAAACTGCCATTAGCTGACAAAAATAAAACATGCTTCCTTTCCTCTGAAAAGAACAGACTATGGGAACCAATAGCAGGCTTGAAGGAGGCAAGGCTGAAGCGACCTTCATGACCTCCATGTCTGTTTCCACCCCCCCCCAGGAGTGTGAATGGAGTGACCGTGCGTTTCCAGGTAGGTCCCGGCCCCCTTGCCGTGGGGAGCGGGTCTCTTTTGATCCTTTAGTGAGCCTGAACCAAGCAGACATTTATGTCAGTCCCTGTCACCTAGAGGTCGCGAGATTTGTTAGTCTTTCGGTTTTTCCTTTAGCTTTGATGATGATGGTTCCGGTTCGCACTGAAAAAGGGGACGAAGCGGAACCAGCCCGAGGTCCCCCCAAGCGTCACATGGTCCCACCCTCAAGGCCTAAGCAGCAGGTTCACGTTCTCCTCTCCTCTCTCTAGGAAACTCAATGCTAGTCAGCCTCGCGGTGTTTATGACCCACCGCTTCCTTAAGCCGCTTGTTCTCACTAGCATGACTTTTTAAAATCACCCCAACGCAGCTCTAAAAACTGAACAAAGAGCCTAATGGTAAAGGAGCGAGGGGGTCAAAGGTGCGCTTGAGGGCTGGGGAGGGAAAGGATGTGGGGAATAGGAGAGATAGGAGGGTCAGCCGCATCACTCACAATGAAATCTGTGTTCCTTATCAAAATGGAGTCTGCTTTGGTCATGCTGAACGATATACAAGCTAAAATAAACATGGGCCTTGGAGACCCACAACCGGTCCACATTTTTTCTCGCTCCTACCGTAGGATGCAAAAAAAGCACCGGACTGGGAAACACTGCTTTAAAGTATTTGTGGATACCCTGGATAACGTACAAGTATCCTAATTTTAATCCAAAGCCATTTAATGAGAAGTTCCTATGAAGCTGCTTCATCTCCTATTTAAGCCTGGTGAGTCACACAGAAGATTAATTTATATCTTAACAGTATCACCTGCCCTAATGATAAATGTCACTGACATAAGAACTGCAGGACTATTACTGGTGGGGGGGGGGTGGTCAGAATCACCACAGGTGCTCGTTCAAACTGGAAAGCCACCAAATGCAATAATTAACCTGAGGTCACACGGTATTGGGTGATATAACAGCTCCTGTGTGTGGAGCGCGATACCAAGAGGCACACATCTCTTTGTAGCTATTGTCATTTTTACATCTGCCTCACGGAGGAGCGTCTCTCTCTGGAAGCACAGCGTAGAGACAGCGGCGGAGCCGCGACAGCGACAGTCAGACAGCAGGAAGCCGGCGGCGCGGCGCAGGCGGCACCTTGCCGGGCCGATGCCGCCGACATCAAGGCGCCCAGCTGTGCCGGAACATTCCGCCATTTCTGCTTTTTCAGGAGTCGGTCTTATCTCAACCGCGGCAGCCACAGCGTCCACGATGCTTCAAGGACGCCGGCAAGAAACTTTCCGAATCGCTCAGACGAGGAAGACCGCCTTTTCCCTCCGATGCCTTTTCCCTCCGACGCCTTTTCTTATCTTCTTAAAATGACAGAAAACGGAGGGAAACGCGGCAGATAACTGTCGCCTCGCTGTGCCTCCTTTTTTTTCTATCCGCGATACTTATGTTTGAAAGCGCCGGAAAAGTGACTGCAAATATAAATGACCGCAGCCCACAGGGAGCGCGGTGATAGAACCCATCCAAAAGCACTAGAACAGGGTCGAAGGGAGCCTCGCTCGCGGTGAGGGCCCGGCTAGGTTCTAATGGGCCTCTGCCTGCTCGATTGCCTGAAAGCAGCAGTCACTTCAACCGAATCCTGCAAACATTCTGTTCAATTCCCGGCTAATAACAAAGTGATTAAAATTCAGGGTCACATACCCGCATTTTACCAGCATTCCAGCAATCAGAATGATACAATTAACTAAGTAAAACGTTTTTTTTCTACTCACACTTACAATATGTTTTTTTTATTGATTTAATTTCAATGTAAAAAACGCGACCTGTGCATCCTGGAGAGTCCACAGGTGTCAGGTTCCAGAGTTGGGACAGGAAGAGACATCAACAGACCCCTCCAAGAGATGAACGGATCCACCTCGTCCAGTGGCCCGTCAGGGCGATCAGAATGACTGCCACCTGTGTTCTCCATGGCTGGAGGTTTTGGGAAACCGAGTTACATGGTCGTAGCATGTCGTCAAGTGGGTAGCGATAGATTAGCGAACATCAGCAGGTGATTGGCATTGACCGACGCTGCCCCTCCCACACTGTCTGCTGTTATGGACACCGTGGTTAAGTATAATGGCCAGTTCCCAAGCTGTAAGCATAGAATTCATGACAAAGAATCCGAGGAACTAATGACCATGTCAACAAAAGCACACCTACATCTGAGAACATCTCCAGAAATTACTCCTGGGGCAACACCTGGGGCAACTTTTCGCCGCCCCTGCCGCCAAGCACCCTTTATGTTCGGCACATTTCCATGAACGTCGTGCGGCATCAAACGGCGGACCCCAGATGAAAAGAAACAACAGAGAAGAATTCTGGGAAATTCCAAGAACATGATTTTCACCTTTCATTCCTTTATAAAAAAAAAAAAGTTATGCAAGTGAACACCAACCTACGCATCACACATAAATACATCCGCACCGTTGTTGGGGCGCGCTGACTCCAGGAGACTCGAGGCAGGGTCACTGAGTCACCCTTCGATCTGGTACCGTCGTAGTCTTCCTCCCTCTCGGTTCAGCCTGGTGATTCTGTTCGGTGGCGGTCCGAGTACCGTCACCCCCCCAAAAAAATCCACCCGCCCGAAGTGAGCCTGAGGGGGGAAGTCATCCTGTCTGGAGTGCAGTTCCCGTGAGGTCATTATCTCGGAAAGTGCCCGCGATTTGGAGACCTCGCGGTTGGACTTCCGGAAAGGTGAGCCAAGGGAGCAGCGTGGCCCAGCTGCAACGCATTAGCTGCGAAAAATAGCGCGGTCGGCCACTTGTCGACTCCGAATAACAGCCAATCAAAAATAATCAAGGGCCCTCACTTACGCTAAATGATGAGCAATCTGATTATTAAAGCAATCGAAATTACAAAAGAGAGAAATGAAAACCATGGTGGATGCCCGCCGCCCTGCCATGCTGCCGCTCTCGGTGCCCCCAGTGTCATTGGCGCATGTATCAGCGCCGGGCCCCCCAGCCTCGCCGGGCCCATCTCTCAGACGATGGCCCTTAAATCCGCATCGCATCTCCCAACAAGGGGCCACTCTCTCTGGCGTACCACCCGCGATAACACCGCCCTCCTCATCACCGCCACCTACCCCGAGCTATATGAGGCCCCCCCGCATCCACACCTATTCCCCGCCCACGCAACCGGAACCTTCTGGTGGGACGGGGAATAACGAGAGAGGCAAGATGGAGGAACAGAGGAAAGCAAAGTGGGGGAGAAAAAAAACGAGAGAAGAATCAAGAGGATACGTCAGCTAAGATCCCCCTTCCAATGGCTCTCCTTGTACGCTAACTGAAGCTAACATCCTGACCATACCAGCTGACTGAGTAATAGTTAGCGCGATTGTGTGCTAATACCGGTATCATTAGAATCGGAATTCAGAACTGAGTTTACTGCCAAGTATGTTCACACATACAAGGAATTTGCTTTGGCGGTTGGTGCCAGACTTTGAGAGATGAGGTGGTTAATATATAAATATATATATATATATATATATATATACATAGAGTATGTACAGGTAGTAATATAAATAGTTAGTGTATGTGGAATATGATACAGCAGTGGAAATATATACATATTTAAGAGAGTGCATGCTTGTGCTAAGATGGGGAAATAGTATTTGAGCGAGTGTTCCTGGCCTTATTGATGAGGCGGGCCGCGGTGGGAAAGATACTGTCCTACATGATCCCTTCTGCAGCGTGCTAACTGATTTTAGCATCCTGACTGCATTGCCAATGTGCTAAAGGAGGCTGGAATCCTAACCCAATCTGCAGGCAGTAACTGAGACCAGCATACCGAGTCCATCGGCAGAAGCTAACCAAAGCTAGCACCCCGACCCCATCTACAGATGCTAATCCAGGCTAGCATCCTAACGCTACCTGCAATGCTGATGGGGTTAACAATGTTTTAGAGAACTAGTCCCTCCTTCCCCCCCACCAGATGAACACAGCCCTCAAAAGAGGAAGGGGTTAGGGCCTAGCGTCTATCGACGACCCCTGAAAAACCCCTATGGGCTTCGCACGAAGCTCAGTGAAGCTTAAAGAATACCACTTCTCAGTGGGTTGACACTGACGAAAATCTCTATTTTCCCCTACAAAAGCACCTGCTATTCATTAGTTCTGGATGTCAACATTTGTTTCTCATACAGGAATAGTAGTTCTGGAAAGCCATGTGTGACATCTCTCTGAATGCACACAAACTCCCAGCACAGCTGACTTCTACCTGACCCGGTTCTGCAGCCACCCTGAATAAAGGTGATTTCTTCAACAATCCCCATATTCTTACCAGGCGCCATGAGACAACTGATGCGTCATTTCTACCTTTCCTGTGCAGGGTGAGCATTTTATTGAAACTTTATCAAAATCTCTCACCCAGAAAACACACTAAGTTTCTGAATCCTGGTCAACTCAGGCCTCCTCCGCACCCAGACGGCAAGTTTTCAGTCTGTACTCCGTCTATTTAGTTCCTGTCCTAAATGACTGGAAATCTCCCGATTTTCTGAGATGCCTTGAGGATTCGACGTGACGTCGAACCAGGTGAACCAGGTTGCCTAGCAACCAAACGTCAGACTCCAGCAGCAAACTCCGTTACGGAAATCTCCGTGCAGACAGGCCTTGACATAACAGACAGGAGGAAGGGGTTCATTAGCGATAAGAAGCGAAACTGATAAGAACCCGACTCACCCAAAAAAATAAAGTCCAAAAGAAAGGCTGCATATCACTCCTCCCAGATTGTGCAGAACTGGGGAATCAAACCTCCGTTATTTTGCTTCCCTCTGCCCTCTGACTCATTTTTCAAAGCGTTTTTTTTCACACAAACACCCAGATTACAGATGGTCCCTAAGGAAATATCAAACTGGCTGAAATTATCACAAGTAGGGGCAGTTAGCTGGCTGCCTGGTAGTTAATCCATCTAGTGCAATTCATATGTAATATGTAACTCCTCAGTTGTGATACATATCGTGTGAAACGCTTGAGGAAGCTCTCTGCTCTGTTCAGGTGACGGGGCTGCAGGAGAGCCTCCGATTAGCTTTCCATCTGGGTGACAGGTACATGGGGGCTGCTGCACTAACCAGCCAGCGGGCAGGGGGCTGAGGACGGGGGCGGTGAATTAAGCGGTCGAGGCTTTGACCTCCTGGCCGCTTCCCTCGTCGTTGCCTCCCTGCAAATGTTCAACGTTACTTCCCACCGCGCTGGGCTATTTGCATGCAGGACCATTAGGAGATGCAAATCATGGACAAGCCGTGATTAGGCAAGGGGTAAAAAAAAAACACAGACACAAGACTTCCCAAGGAGAGAGCCAGGAGCGGCAGAAGTCGAACTGCACTCATTCCATAAAGAAATATTGCAAATTGTGACTAAATCTTCGACGCAAACTGGATGTTGATATAGTAACAGCACTAAAGCATGTTTACAGGCGATGCCCAGCTAAAGAAAACTAGGTCTATAGGCTGTTCCGGAAGGTCCATTGTTAACAGCGAGGTAACCGAATTCAGCAGCCTGGCATGGCAGCATGGAGGTGCTTAGCCAAACTGCGGTGGCACATTTCAGGAGGCCGACTATAGGCAAGCGTGGCATAACCCGGGCCCAGGACCTCCTCTCCGAGACTGCAGCATCCACGTCGCCCTGTTGCCTAGCAACCAGGCAGGACCCACTCACATTAAAGTCATTTGAAGAGGAAATGCAGCATAATTACTTCATCCGTCCGGGGGGGGGGGGGGGGG